>JAQZBX010039847.1:8334-22979 GCA_029593785.1 Cabassous unicinctus
TACATTTGATGTAATTATTGCTATGTTACTGTTTAAATGTGCCATTGCTCTGTTTGTTCACTCTGTTGTTTTTTTTTTTTTTCCTGCCTTCCTGTGGGTTACTTGAACATTTTTTTTTTTTAATTTTTTAATTTTTTTTTTTAGAATTCCATTTTGATTTATCGATAGTGTTTTTGAGTTTTTTGTACAGGTTTTTAGTGGTTGCCATAGGAATTACATTACATTATATAACATCAAAGTCTACTGTTGTCACTTTGCCAGTTCTAATTAACTATAGGAATCTTTCTTCTATTTGTTACTTAATCCTACCCATTCTATAATATAATTGTCTTAAATATTTCCTTTCATACATTTATAACCATATTAGACAGTGTTATAATTTTGATTCAACCATCAAACATAATTTAGAAAACTCAAGAGAAGGGTAAGTCTATTGTGTTTACCCATATTTTTGTTTATCATGTTTTTTCTTTCCTCCTAATGTTCCAAGGTTCTATCTTTGATCATTACATTTCTGTTTAGAGAACTTCTTTTAGTCATTGTTTTAAGGCCTGCTAGGGACAAATTTTCTTAGTTTTCCTTCATCTGAGAATGTCCTGATTACCCTTCATTTCTGAAAGATAATTTCTCTGGATATGGAATCCCGTCAATTGAAAATTATTTTCAATCAGCATTAGAAAGATATGTGTGCCATTTACTTCTGTAATCTATGGCTACTGATGAGGAATCCTGTCATTTGAATTGTTTTTCCGGTATAGCTAATACATCATTTTTCTTTCCATGCTTTTAAGATTTTTTTCTTTGCCTTGGTTTTCAGAAATTTGACTTGATATATCTAAGTGAAGATGTCTTACTGTTTATCCTGTTTGGGGTTTGCTTGACTTCTTGAATCTGTGGGTTTATGCCTTTTGCAAAATTTGGAAAGTTTACAACTTTTATTTCTTCAAGTACCTTTTCAGCACTGCCCTCTTTCTCTTTTTCCTCCATGACTCTGTGATGGTTAGGCTAATGAGTCAACTTGGCCAGGTAATGATGCCCAGATGTTTGGTCAAGCAAGCACTGGGATAATTGTAATACAAGGGCATTTCCTGGACTTTAATCATCAGTGAGTTGATTGCATAGGTGACTGCTTACATCTACAATCAAGGGAAGAGATTGCCATCAGCAATGAGTGACATCATATCCAATCAGTTGAAGGCCTTAAAAGGAGAAGTGATTTCAGCATGCAGGGGGAGAAATCCCATCTCTACTTCAGACAGCACCTCCTGGGAAACTTATCAGGAACCTTCATTGCAGCCTGCCCTATGGACTTTGGACTTGTGCCTCCCCACAGTCGCATGAGACAATTTTGTAAAATCTCATACTATTTACGGATATCTCCTGTTGATTCTGTTTCCCTAGAGAACCTTGACTAATACAGACTCCAATGACATGAATGCTAGATAATTTATAATAGAACCTCTATTAAATTTTAAATCTATAATTTAAAAAATGGCATATGACATATATTTTTAATCTCTTGCATATTTAAGAATATCTTTGTTTCTTTCATTCATTTACTAACTTAGTAACAACTACTTATTGAACATCCATGTACCTAGCACTGTATTATATATATTAGAACTACAAGAGTGAAATGATAGATATGGTCCATACCCTCTTGGAGCTTACAGTTTACTAGGGAAAACAGTATCAAAAAAGAAACTATAAGAAAAAAGTATGGGTGTAAATCGGTGGAACAATCTAACAACTTAATTTGGGCGTCAGAGAAAGCATTTCTTAAAAATTATTAGACTGAGACGTGAAATTGAGTCTATCTTTACTCTAGATCTAGAATTTGCTTTCAAAATTCTATAGCCTTTGTTCCTTTGTCTCTGCAATTTAATTTGGAAAATAGAAGTCTGAAAATAACTTGAATTTTGTTCCTTTGAGTGAGGTATACTTTTTCTTCTCCCTAGTTATATGTGAAATTTGTTTATTCTTGAAATACAAATATTTCCCAAAGTTTTCTCTTGGCATAGATCTCTTTTACTTCATTTTTCTTGCAATATAGTGAACCACTTATATATAGATATTTAGGACATTTTTCCAGGTCTGAAGCTTTTTCTTTATTATATTTTACTTATTGCTTCAATTACATTTATTCTATTTTCTTCCTTGGGAACCTTTTCAATTCTGAGATTAAATTTCTATTTTTTTATTTTGCTATACCTACCACCATCCTATATGTATATACACACACATTCATGTAACACAAACTCACAGGGGCTTGTGTACATGCATTCACATATATATGTATGTATTTATGTGTGTAGACTCATGTAGACAGATATTTGTGTATGTGTGTATATATGTATATAAAAATACAACCTAGGGGTGTGTGTGTATCTGTGTGTGTGTAGAGAAAGTTTTCAGTTTTTTCTCTGCCTTCTTAGAGATTGTAATACAAATTTGAGAGGTTCAGTCAGGAGTGCTAGCTAAATGCCAATTAAGTCTGGAATTTCTATTCTGTTTTTAGAAAATTCCATCTGTAATCTAGAGTAAGGATATAATCCATGCACAAAAGAGGAAGAGAGGTTTGGAATTTTAGTAGTGTTAAGAATATTTCCAAGGAGAATCCAGAGTGGGAAAGGAAATTGAGTATGACTAGGTTATATGCTGAATTGAGTTATCATTCTATTTTATTCCAAAGACAGAATTGCCCTCATCAGTGGAGACCATTAATTAGCCTCTCTTTATGAATTCATCAAACCAATTTAGGTCTGTAGCATTGTACTTCCTTTAAAAGCCAAATCAAGCAATGTGAAATACAAAATGAATATTTAGAAGGACAGTTTCTGTGAAACTTTTAGGAACTCATTCTTGCAAACAGATAGCTCCTGTGCAAGTCTAACCCAAACTGAATGGAAAGTTTTGGAGGTCTATTTCCCATTTCTCTCTCCAGGATAAGTAGAGAACAGTGTTTTTGAAAGATGTTCCAATTTCTAGTTGGAGATAAATTTCCTCAATAGATTATGCATTCTGTATATTGGGGCATTAAAAATTTTTACTTAGCACATCCCCCAACACTAATCTGCTTTAATATGCTTCTTTTTTATTTATTTTTATTTTTTGGTAGATATTATGTAAATATGCTTTAATCTGAAGGAATTATTAATGTCTGCAGACATTAGGTTTAAACCTTGGCGAGTTATTGTTTTTGCATGTTACTAGTCTTAGTTTGAGAGGAAGATAGTGTCCT
This sequence comes from Cabassous unicinctus, assembly GCA_029593785.1. NCBI lineage: Eukaryota > Metazoa > Chordata > Mammalia > Cingulata > Chlamyphoridae > Cabassous > Cabassous unicinctus. Next base: position 11,576 of record JAQZBX010039847.1, read on the forward strand.
GGGGAAGAACATGGATTGTGGAACTAGAAGTCTGGGTTAGGATGATGACTAGCTGGTTGACCTTGGCCAAGTGACTATACTTTTCTGTGCTTCAGGTTTCTCATCTGAAATAAACTGAAGTACTCACTTGATTTAAAGAGCTTATGTATTTAAGCACATAGAACAATGCATAATGTATATCATTTTATAAATACATTATTACTGTTTTTTTTAAATGTAATTATAAGTCCAACAGGCCTGTCCCTGTAGGTTGATATGAAATGCCTCCTATAGAAAAGTAATGTTAATAAATAGCATCTCTTACTAAGCTACAAAGATTATTATTTAAAGGAGACCAACTGCTTGGTTACTTTTAAAAAGGTGGTTAGATATTTGGAACTTCTTGAATTTCTAAAAGCCCTTTTTAAGTCTTACATTCAGTAGAAATTATCCTGGGTGGTCATCCTTGAAGAAAATGACTGACTTCTTGAAGAAATTTAACCCTTGGCACCCTTGGAAATCGGTCATCCTCTTCAAGTAATTACATTCTCAGGGAATTTGTTTTGTTTGTTTGTTTTGTTTTCAGTAAATGGCTTATTATTCCCTCTAGTACCCATAGAGACAGAGAAAATATGAACAAGAGGAATTTATTGTTCCAAGTTTGAACTGAATCTTATGGCTGTTTTCATTGCCATTCAAAGTGCTGTTTAAGTCCTTTTGCTTAGAAGCCATTGGAGTGAAAATGTTTATGTTGTAGATTTACTTTTTGATAATGATACATGGGAAGACTTATTCTGCGAGAACCAGAAAATATGATACTTTCTGGGAGAAATTCAATGTTACAACCAGTTGAAATAAAGAACACCCAATCCCATGTACTAACAAAGTGGGGATTCCTTTCCAAAGCTTTGTACTAGCCAAAGGATACTTTTCTGGTGTGTGGAGAAGTTGTCTTTGGGACTGTCACACTTGGAATTCCAGCAGATTACCCTATCATCAAGTCATCAGTATGCTGCTATTTGAATAAACACAGCTGTTGTTTTCCAAGAAATATGGCTAGGAGCAGCAAGGAAAAAGGGGCAATTAGTGTTATTGAAATGCAAGGGTACTCAGGATGGCATATATATATATTTATGAGAGTGTTAGATTCCTAAAAGTCTATTTACCTTGCTGTGATTTAACAGTGGGGGGAGTTAAATCCTCTCCCCCAATCCTTAGTACTTTACTGCATTTTGCTATTTGCCTAATATTAATGATGAACAATTTTCATAATTAAATAAATGCATATTTTAATTCATATGACCTTGTGCTCTCTTCTATTTAAAAAAAAAAAAAAAACAACCCTTAAATTCTTGATGGCACTTTGTTCTAAAGACCGATATGTACAGATAGATGAATAGAGTAACATTTAAAAAATTCTACTGATTTTCATTAGTTTCCTTGCCTTTGGTACACCTGGAGAATAAAGATGACATGTACCAGGGCTGGGAAAAGGCTTATTTTTAAGGAGTCAAGAAGAAACCTTCAAGCATAGTAGGATGAGAAGGGTTAGGTCATAAACCAGCGGTGTGGCCATGGGTAGGGGACATGCTTGATAGTATCTCAGCTTCTTTTAGCTGTAAATGGATGAGATTGGATGATGTGATTGTTCAGGTCTCTTTCAATTCCCTGATTCTTCTAAGGCAGGCCTTTATTATTTGGGGCTGACATTCAGTGCAGAGCAGCACACTTATTACGAAGACCATTAGAACTGGTGATTGTCACTTTCATATATAAACAAGCAAACATATATTGGACTATAGTTGTGCTTTTAGCATAAATGGGGACTAGAAATAGGATGAGTAATTAGGATACTCTCAGTGCTCCAGCACCTAACACAGTTTTATTTTGAATTTGCCTAGTCTTTGGTCTTTTAGTCCATGGTTAAGAACTCTGGTTTGGGGGTATTGGTTTTGGTTAGGCAGATGGGGAAAGGAGTTTGAGGGGAAGATTAGAGAAAGACTGTCATGGTTCCAATACTTTTCTGTGTTAAGATTGCCAGAAAGAAGGAAATGAAACTAGAAAGACAATGCCTTATCTTTAGAGGGTCATTGTTCTCTACATTTTAAAATAATCTCATTTAAAAAGTACAGAAAATATACCAGCGGCCGCTCACTTGGTGACTGTGGCTGCCTTAGTCATATCTGATAATACCTATGACCAGGTTATGCAATGTCTACTTTCATTTCTTCTAAAGAAAGAGTCGCTCACTAATTTTAAAAAGTTAGTTCTCATACTTTTAGTCCATTTAAATTGAAGGGTTTTAGAGAATCCTCACAGACAGAATGACACGAAGTTGTGGGTATGTTGTTTCCCAGTGTTTTTAAGAAGGTGTGAAAGGAAACCTAAGTTAAAACCCTATTCAGAAATCAACAAAAACCTTAAAAGAAGAATGGCGAAGCAGCATTAGTAATATTTGGGGTCCGTACAGAGACAAGGAGGACAGAGGGCATTTGTTGTGTAGTCAGAACAGCAACCGTCTATGCAATGTCTGAGGTCTGATGACACGACCTTGGGTCCAGCCACAAAATACTGTCGCCCGAACCCAGCGCTTCCTCATTAATAGTAGCCACACACGTTCGTTTAGTGCTTTTTACTTTCAGAACTCTTTTGCATTTATTATCTCATCTCTGATTCATTTTTAGGATGGTGTTAGCCTTACCTCATGCCCCAACATTTCATCATTTCTTTGGAGATATTATGGCTTAGCTACTGGGTCTGGTTTTTCTCCTAAGGTTTTGGGGAACCTGTTGAGGGGATGACAAGTGACATTTTAGCCAGTGGCTTAACCCAGTAATAAACCAAAATAGTCTCTAATGGGGCCAAGCAATTAGTTCTAGGGGCCGAAATTAAACAGGACTTTTGCAGTGGTGGCTTCTCTGGCTATGAATCCATGTCAGACAAACCTTTTCCAACTCATTCTCTCATTCCGATACTCAGAGCAACCCCTTGAGGTAGGAGGAGAGGTTATTATATTCACCAATACATAAATGAAAAAACAGAAATGGAACTTAAATGGCTTATAGAAGTTATGGGGCCAGTGGTAGAGTTGGGAGTAGTAACTTTTCTCTTGGCTCTTAGGGCCAGAGATCTTCCTTCCATATCCCAGTGCCTCTGTATGCATAGGAGAATGTCTCAATTTCGAACATTTGCCTTGCATACACCATTTTCCCTTCCAGAATTAACTAGAGGCACAGAAGATTGAATCTAATGTTAACAGTGCAAGGTTTCACTCTACCCTCTGTGTTCCTAGGGGAGCATGACTTACCTGAGGACCAGAGAAAAATCTGAGAGGCAGTAGATGTCAAAAGGAGAGCTGGGACACTGTCACCGTGTCTTAATTCTATTAACTGCAATGAATTCCTGTGTCCTTGGCATGTTTAAGGTCCATGCTACTCTTTGAGTTCTTCAGAGGTATAATAGAAATCTAGAGAGTTGTTGTTTGTTATGGCTTAATATTAATTGTTTGATTATGGCTAATGATTTGATGTTCAATATTATGAAGAGAGCTGGAGAAGGAGGTAGGAAGCATGAATGGAGAAACCAGGAATCAAATGGGGGTGGTACATTACTTAGGATCCTTTGTGCCCAAGTAACAGAAACCAAACATGAAAAGTTAAAAAAAAAAAAAAAAAAAAATTGGAGAACTTGTAAGGATACAGGGAAGTATCACCCTAGGTCTGGAAATCAGCTGTGAGTTACAGTAATGGAGGGGTGGAGGACTTGTGGGAGCCTATGGCACTTTTTCCCTCTCTCTCTCATATTGGTTACCTTCTAGACATTTGCTCTATTTTTTTGCCTACAGGCATTTCCCCCTGTTACTCAGTCTGTGTGGTAGAAATATAAGGTCCTAAATCTCTTGAGCTTACATGTTATAGGTGCAGTAAAGCAGATATTCTCAGATTCAGTATCAACTTCCTGGGGAAGAGTACATTTGGTCTGGTTTTAATCATCTGTCCACTACTTCTTGGTTTAAGCATGACTGCAGAAGTCTATCCTGACTCTGTACCAGGATGGGAAGTTCCTAGAGAAGAGGGAATCATGATAAGCTGTGCAGATGTCATAAAATGCCTATTTAATCTAGAGCTATACTGGAGAGATGAAATCAAAGATTGGAAATAGAAAACTGGAACAAAATAGGAACAAATGGAGAACAAATCAGGATGGTGTGTAAGGATTGCCTTGAATGGTGTCATTGTGATTGTGACTTGCCATGATTGGTTGGTGGACATTGGACAATGAACATATAAGATGCACTTAAAGGCTTGGAGCTGGGAGGACAGGAGGCAGTTATAGGGGAGGTAGTACAAATTGGGTTCAAAGCAAGATAAATATCTGGTAGATGTGTGGGTCATGAAGCTGATACAAAAAAATTAAATTCCCCAGTTTCTGAGAGGAAAGTTTGAAGTAGGGTGGTAAATTGCCATCGATCAAGGAAATCCCTGGAAATAGAAAGGTAAGGTATATTAGTTAGGGTTCTCTAGGGAAACAGAATCAACAGGCGATATCTGTTAATAGTATGAGATTTTATAAGAGTCTCTGACGTGACCCTGGGGATGCACAAGTTCAGGTTCCACAGGCAGGCTGCAAACCAGGGGCTCTGATGAAAGTCTAATGAAGGTCCTTGAAGAGTTTCCGGGAGATGTTGGCTGTCCAAAGATGAGCTGGGAAATTCTCTCTGAATGCTGAAATTACTTTCCCTTTTAAGGCATTCAACTGATTGGATAAAACCTCACTCATTGCTGACAGCAAACTCCCTGGTTGATATAGATGCAATCAGCCATCTATGCAGTAAACTCACGATGACTAAAGCCCATAAAAGTCCTTATATTACAATTAGCCCAGTGCTTGCTTGATCAAACAACTGAGCACAATTACCTGGCTGAGTTGACACATGAGCCTAATTATCACAGACCACCCCTTGCCACCTTGGCAATCATACACATTATATTAAACTATATTTAGTGTCTAAGTACAAACAATAACAGGCATGCATATATATATTTCCGCTTAACAATGTTCAACTCTCCCGCACACAACTAGAAACACATTAATTCCCTACAGAATAGGGTGCAAGTCCTTGGGTAATATTCACTCTTAAACTTGACATCCTTAAATATTATGACATGAAATTAAAAAAACTTGTCATATGATAAGGGAAAAGGTTAAGCCCAGTTAGTCCTTTCAAGACTGGGTCTTTGCCAGGTCCAGAGTTCATGAAATTGAATCTGGACAGAAAATCAAGATCACAGGTATTAGGCCCAGGCCTTACCTTAGGCATCTGCACATTGGTCTAGAGATAGAAGACATATTCAGGCCTTACTGACAGGCAGGATGAACCTGTTGATATAGTCAATGTTGGCTCAAGAACAGGTGAAGGCATCAGTGACATTGGCATGAAGGTCTAGGTAAGCAATAGATGGACTTTCGTCAGAGTGCTGAAGCAGTTTGATATGGTTTATGAATTCCAAAAATGGATATTAGATTATGTTTGTAAACTGGTCTGTACCTGGGCGTGATTAAATTATGATTAGGGCTTTGATTGGGCCACATCAGTAGGGCGTTGAGTCCCCATCCCTTGGTGGTTGGGGACTCATAGATAAAAGACATGGCAAAGGACAGAGTTGGAGTTCTGATCCAGAGTTTTTGAGCTGCAGCCCTGGGAAGTAAGAACACAGGGGAGCTTGGTCTTAAGGAAGGAGAGAAGGCCCCGGGAAAAGAGATGAGCTGTTCGCCTGACAGTTCACAGCTGACCTTGTGGGGAGAGGCAAAGCCTAGAGAGCCGCATAGTCTACAGCTGACCTTGTGGAGAAAACAGAGCTGCTGAGCCTGGAGAGAAATGGAGCCCCAGGAAGAGAGGAACCCAAGAAGCCTGGACCCTGGCAAACGTTGGGAGCTGTCTTGTTCCAACATGTGGCAATGGACTTTGGTGAGGGAAGTAACTTATGCTTTATGGCCTAGTAACTGTAAGGCTTTACCCCAAATAAATACCCTTTATAACAATGAACATATTTCTGGTATTTTACATCAGCACCCCTTTGGCTAACTAATACAACTACCATTACTGGTATTTGGGTTAACTGTTAGTAACCTTTATTATCCCCAACCTAAAATGCCTTCTTTTATCTTTCATATGTTTCTCAGTTTTCTTCCCTCAATTCTTTTCTTCAATTATTGTAAATCAATAACATTTCAATGACATTATCTCTCTGATTCTACCTTTGCTTACAGTATTTAACAAAACATACATGAAGCCTTTTGTAATGGAATGATTCTTTTTCTAATGCAAATAATTACCTCTTAATTGTTCTGTAAGATTGCATTTTATTGCATATACATATATGTTTTAAAGCAGGCAGCACCTGTAAAATGATCATCTTATTACCATTTAAAAAAAAATCAGGCAGCAAGTCTATAGGCCAATTTCAATTAAGTTAAAATTCAATAATGAAAATGGAGTAAGGAAAATGCATAAAATATATTACATAAAGCAAAATTGTTTTGAAATGTGGTCTCTCTTAGGTTTCAGTGGCTTTTTAAAGAGATGATTCCACGCTTTGATTTACTATCCACCCAAAAGTTTAAATCCAAAGTTGTTTTTACAATTATGCCTCCATTTGAAAGTGTTCCTATTAGGAGCTGAGTGCATCCAAATAGAGAGGTGAACATTTAAAGCCTAGAGCATATAAAGAAGCTGTACTAATATGAGGCCATTTCTCTGCATTAGACTCCAGAGAGTTGAATTATACAATTGATATCCAAGAGTAAGATGAGCTCCATATTAAGCATGTTTTTCTGTCTCTGAAACCAGGCAGAAAACTTATAAATGCACCTCAGCAATCTTCTTGAAAGAGCATTATTACTGGTCTGCAGCTACAGAGCACTCTGTTCTCTCTTGAATGTACCTGATTACTAATTCTCAAGCAGTTGAAAGGATGCCTCGAATTGGAACCTCTTCCACAATGCCCTTATGTAGCACAACTCTCAGAGGCCCCTGTCTCCCACACTTTGGAGAGACTCATTTAACTTGATTTGCTTATATATTATATCTTTTTTCATAAGAGTAGTTGGAGCTAGGAATGGATGGGGCTAGGAATTGGGTAGAGATGATTCAGTGTAATAGACGTTACAAAGGGTTTTGGAAGAGTGTTGAGGAGAGGTTAGATTTGGTGGGAGAGAATCTTTCAGGATGTTGTGTGGCCCAATATTTGTTCTGGAAATATTCCTATTCACAAGAATTATTTCTACTTCATCCACAATTCAAAATGATTAAATGCTTATATAAAACTCTAAATTGGAAATCCACATACTACCTGGGACTTACAAAGTTAAAGCCATCACAGGACACATTACTTTACCATTACTCCTTTCTCATACTTCAGTAGCCCATAGAAAATTTGTAGTCCTGTTGTGAAAATAGAAGACATTGAAATGGTAATTATTGGTTCATCCTAGGTACAAAGTTAATGGTCAGAGTTTCTATGCTTTTAATTTCTTTCTAATAAGTTTCATGTGAGGACCCAGAGTCAACTCTTAATTCATTAAGTGACAATATTTTGGTATTATCTAGGTTGTGTGTGTTAATTTTTGAATAGAGAAGGGATGGTGGGAAGATTGCAGAGTAATAAGTTCCAGGAATCAGTCCCTTCACCAAAATTATTGACCTAGAAGGATTGTTTAAATCAACTATTTTGAAACTCTGGAGTCTAGTGGAACCCTATGCAGAATCCAAAGAAAAGTGGGAGGAAGAGGTTGGTAAAGTCTGAGGTTTATATTGGTGAATTTCACCCTCTCTGCAGCAGCTACCATCCCCCTTTCCCCAGCCTTGTAGCAGGTTGTGGGAGGGTGGGGGAGGACTGTAGCTTGAGCTCCTGGTGCAGCTTACTGATGCCATGGTGGGACACAGGACCTAGTCCTTTAAAATCCGGAGGTGGGGGTTCTCATCAATGATCGCTGCTTTTGATCAGTTACTTCAGATAGCTGGGGCTGGCTCATAGAGTGGCCACTGTTCCAAACTCCCTTAGGCAAAAGTGGCAGCGGAATCTTAAAAACAGTAACCTTCTTCAAAATTATGGAAAATGGCTAAAGGGCTACATTAATTGAGCAAGTGCTTAATCAAGGAAAAACTTAAAAGAAGCACCTAGTGCCTTTGTTGAACCCTTCCCCAGCCTCTCCACAATGCAAGTTGGAACCAATTTGTACTCACATTGTGTTTCCCTGGCCCTGTAACAGAGGGAGCAGAGTAACATCTATGTGCAATGGAGGTGCCTGTATGTCAGTACCAATCAGGAAGAAGTATGAAAAACTGAATTAGGAAACTTGTCTTGGCTTGCCCTCCCAGGATTTATCCTGAAGGCAGAGAAGCACATTGCAACATTGAAGTCTTAGTTTCCTGGGGCAAAGGACTACTCATTAAGACCTACAGAAAAGTACCCATGAGGGGGTAGAGGGTTATTTTAAGGGGAGTGGAGCAGGCTTTCCTTTAAACTCTTGTAAACTGTATATGGGGGAATTACTAGTGGGCAGAATCCCAGGAAAAGAAGCAGACTTTTGTGGCTCAATGCAAGCGTGGTAAAACAGAGAGGACTCTGCACTATGCATTTACTTTGGGCTGTTCTTGATGGAGGGTTAAGCTCTGAAGAAGACCACCAGCCAAAGCAGAGATAATTTTCAAAGACTGTGGAAAGTGCTTTATGCTTTTGCTCATTTGTTTTAATTAGCTCCTGGCATTCAAGAAAATGTCATATCATAAACTGGATAGAAATTTAAGGAACAGACAGCTCCGGGACTAAATCCCAGAGTTAAAACTTAAAAATATTAAAATGTACAGTGTGTAACAAAAGACTACAAGACAAAGAAACAGGAAATAATGGCCCATCCAAAGGAACAAGATAAATATCCAGACACCATAAACAAAGAAGACTAGATATTGGACTTAATGGATGAAGACTTAAAAAAAAAAAAAAGATAAAGGAAAATGCAGAGAAAGAAGTAAAGGATATGAGGAAAACAATGAATGAACAATGTGACTGTCTTTGAGAGTCTCAGTGAAAATCAAACAGAAAACTGAAGTTGAAGAATGCAATAACTGAAATGAAAAATTCCCTAGATGGTTTTAACAACAGATTGGAGATGATAGAAGAAAGAATCAGTGATCTTGAAGACAAGACAATTGAAATGAGATGGGCTGAGGAGCACAAAGAATAAAGAATTAGAAAAAGTGAAAATAAGCTAAGAGACTTGTGGGACACCATCACGCATACCAATATACACTTTATATGAGTACCAGAAGGAGAAGAAAGAGAGAAATGAAAGACATGAATATATGCATTCATAGGGTAAATTTATATGCACATTAAAGAAGATGAAAAAACTCCAAACAGGATGAACGCAAAGCCATGCCCAGACACAGAGAAATCAAAATGTCCAATGCCAAGGACAAGGAGAGAGTTCTGAAAGCAGCAAGAGAAAAGCAATGAGTTATGTACAAGGGAATCCCAATGAGTGCCCATTTCTCATCAGAAACCACAGAGACAATAAGACATGGTACAAAATATTTAAAGTGCTGAAAGAAAATGATTGCCAACCAAGAATTTTCTATCTTGGCAAGAGTTTCTTTCAAAAATGAGGGAGAGATTAAGATATTCCTAGACTAACAAGAGCTCAGGGAGTTTGTCACCACTAGACCTGCCCTGCAAGCAATACTAAAGGGAGTTCTTCAGACTGAAAGAAAGGACACAAGACAATGGCTCAAAATGGAATAAAGAACTAAAGACCTCTGGTAAAGTAAACATATGGGTACTTAAAAATGGCAGTACTAATGTATTTTTTGGTATAAAACTTCTTACAAATGCATAGAAAGCAACAATAAATCTATGGTTTTGAACATACAGAATACAAAGATATAATTTGTAACAAGTACCAAAAAAAGGTGGGATGGAGGGTATAGGCACAGTTTATGAATATGTTATTGAAGTTAAGTTGGTATCAAATCAAATGTTTTAGATGTAGGATGTTAAATTTTAACCCCATGGTAACCACAAAGAGAATATATAACAATATATAAGAAATATATTCAGAAAGAACCACAAAGGGAATATATAAAAATATATAAAAAGTATATTCAGAAAGAATTGAGAAGGTACTCAAAATGCTATAAAAATGCAATAAATATGAAAGTAGACTTTAATGGAAGAATTGAAGGATGAAAAAGGTATGACTTACTGTGACGGTTTGATGCTGGAAAATCATGCTCTTAGAACTAATCCATTCCTGTGAGTGTGAACCTATTGTAGGTGGGACTTTTGATTAGATTATTTCAGTTAAGGGCCTTTTGATTAGATTACTTCAGTAAGACATGGTCCCTGGGTGAGTCCTAATCCTTTTACTGGAGTCCTTTATAAATGGGATGAATACAGAGAAAGAAAGCAACGAAAGCATGAAGCTGAAATCAATGGAACCTGAGAGAGAAAGTCACAGGAGCTCAAAGAGGATCCCACAGAAGCTGAGAGAGAAAGACACAAATGGAGCAGCCAGAGACTGAAAGCAACAGAACCCAGAGGAGAAGCCAAAGACCAGCAGATGCCACCATGTGCCTTCCCATGTGACAGGAGTCCGGGATGGCCCACAGCCAGTCTTTGGGGAGAAAGCATCATCATCTGATGATGCCTTAATTGGATATTTTTCTTAGCCTCAAAACTGTAAGCTTGCAAACCAATAAACCTTCATTGTAAAAGCCAACTCATTTCTGGTATATTGCTTTTGGCAGCTTTTAGCAAACTAAAACACCTGCAGAGACAAAGTAGTAAAATGGCAGAAGAAAGTCCTGTGTTCTGAAGAACTCCCTTTAAAAGTTCAGTAGTGACTTTTAAAGTAAAAGGATTTAACCTTCCAGTCAAGAGGCAGAGATTGGCAGAATAGATTTAAAAAAAGAAAAAAAGGCATGACCTATTTGCTGTTTACAAGAGACTCAATTTAAATTCAAAGACATACATAGGTTAAAAGTGTGAAAGGATGGAAAAAAAATATACTATGCGAGTTGTAACCAAAAGATGGTTGGGATAGCTATACTAGTATCGGATAATATAAACTTTAAATAAGACTGTCACAAGGGACAAAAAAGGTCATATATTGATAAAGGGATCAAGTAAAAAATTAAGATGTAGCAATTATAAATATGTGCACATAACAGTGAGTCTCAGGTGATTCTGATAGAACCTGAAGTATGAGAACCCCTGGGATAAATAAATTCAACAAGTGAAGCTAATAACAATTAAGCTACAAAGCAAATTTTAAATGAAGCAATACAGAATAATGTATTTAATTCATTTTCATCAGTCTAACACTTGCCTGTATGTGTGGAGATTTTTTTTTTTTTTTTTTTTTT
>JAQZBX010039848.1:0-22880 GCA_029593785.1 Cabassous unicinctus
ACTTATTATTATTTTTTAATATAAGTAAGTCTTCATCTCTGTCAGTATCAATGGGTACCTCCTGGTGACTTGGGGGTTTGTGGGTAGAATGGTCACTGAGTCACAACCTTTGCAGAGTCTGTCTTTAAATGCAATGAAAATGGTGATGACAATGTGCTGATAATGATGATAAAGATAAATTAAATCTATGACCCGAACTACCCTGTCCTTGAAGTCTCCCACTTAGTGGGCACTGATGAGCCTTAGGGCACAAAGCATTATTGGAGATACAGTGTGGTGTTTATGGAGCCAGACTTGCCACCTTCCATCTCTATGACCTTGGGCGAGGGCTTTAATCTCTCTAAGCCTCGTGTTCCTGGTCTGAAAAATAGGGATAACGATAATGGGGATATTCACAGAGGACGTTTGCCATTCTTTCTGGTTGTCCAGCATGCGAACCCTCCTTCCGATGTTGAAGGGATGCTTTCACTATATAATGCCAGCTGTTTGCTTTCCCAATCTCCCTTGCAACTGGAGTGCAGGCACCTGCCCCAGCATTGGGGTTCCTCAGGGACTTCTTGTGGTAGATGGTTGCAGAAGGAGCGAGTTCCTGGTGAGGGTGGTGGCATGCAGCCTCCGGTGTTAGGAATGTCACTTCTCGCCACTTCCCAGAGCAGTGGTGGACACCTCACCAAACCAGTTCAGTGGTGTGGTTTTAGATAGGTTCCAGCCTGCAGAGCCTTACAAGTGGTTCTCCGGTCCAGTGCCCTTGTGAGCTGCTAAAATCTGTTTCCATAGCTTGCATTACTTCCTGACTGGTCTACTACCTCAGAAAAGAGAAAATTAAATGAGATAATCCGAGAAAAGCACTTGAAACGAGGTCTGACACACAGTGTTGTGCCCAAAGAATTATGCTAATAATAGAAATAGTAATAGCATTGTAGTAAGAGTAACTAGAGATTAGACTCTGACAGCAGAGCTGAAGCTTTGTAAGCCTTCTAGGGTGAGATTTTGAAGGTAAATTGCTGGGCAGAATCTGTAAATGCAGCCTTGGTTATCATGGAATTAGCTGGAAGGGACTGGACACAGTCCACCCTGCTCATTTACAGATGAAGAAGGCCCAGGGAAGGGAAATGGATTTCTCAGTGCTACCAGCTAGTGGGTAAAAGACAGGTTTTCTAACTTCTTTACCCCACACACTGCCTCATGCTATTGCAATTTACGAATTTAACAGACATATAGGGGGCAGATGTGGCTCAAATGGTTGTGCATCCATCTGCCATATGGAGGGACCTAAATTCGATCCCTGGGACCTTCCGGTACAATTAAAAAAATATATAGAAGGCGCACGTGCTGCCAGGCCGGGCACGCGGGCGTGCCAGGCCCTGCTGAGCCACGCAGCAAGATCGATGACACAACAAGAGAGAAACACTGGGGAGAGCCAAGACGAGATGCACTGAAAATCAGGAACTGAGGTGGCGCAGGTGGCAGGATGCCTCTCTCCTACATCGAAAGTCCCCAGGATCGAAGCCCAGGGAAGAGTGGAGGAGAAGGATGAGAAGAGAGGGCAGGAGACAGACACAGAGAATTGCCCAGTGAATGGACACAAAACAGCAAAACGGGAGGGGGGCGGTTTAAAATAGATAAAGTAAATAAATAAATAAATCTTAAAAAAAAAAAAACACCACAACAAAAACATATAGGTGTTGTGTGGTTTAAGTTCTTTGAGGAACTGAAAAAGAACTACGTGTGATACCTTGTATTGTTCAACACTCTGTCTCTCATCATAGTTGAGTCGGGTGAGACAAAAAAAAATGCACATGCCTGGAGCAATTAGAGGAGAGAGCAAAGGAGAAAATGCTGATCCCAGCAGCTATAGAACCATGGAGCAGTGCAGTTGCTGTGGGAAGGTCTCATGGAGAGGGTGAGAATTGAGAAGTGTGTGTGTGGGGGCGGGGGGGGCTGATTTCTACCATCTGGATAAGATGCAATTTTTCAAAGAGAGTTAAGGTAAAGCCAAATGTAGGCACTTACTGGTGGATTGATTTGTTTGTTTTGAGAGGACATTAGGGTAGGACTTTTAAAAATACCATGGAAATTATAGGATATGAATTACGATGCCTACATTTCAAAAAAAGTTGGTAAATCCCTGCTGAAAACTCTGAGAGGGCTGTTCTGTTGATTGTCTTAACCATCTTTTGGAAATTTAATTCTCATTCATGAAAAGTTGAAAATTTTAATGAAAATATCTTCATGGCATTTCTATAGCATTTTGGTGGTTTTTACAGCACATTTATATATATGGCCTTTGCTCACCATGACAACAATGAACCATCTTTAAACAAGGAAGCCAAAGGTCTTGAAAGGATAAATGGTTTTCCCATGTTACAAGACAAGTTGGTTTATTTAACAAAACTAAGTTCAGGTTTTTTTTTTTTTTGACTTCTTGCCTAAAATTCTATCTGTTGAGAAAACCCCTCAAAATTCATGTGTTAAAAAAATATGGGAAAAATTGTATATTGTGGTAATAGCTTCTATTTTGGTTTGCTTGGATATGCTTCTCCCTCCATCTCAAATTTGCTTTTTACCCTTGAGTGTAAAGGAATTTCTGCCCACACTGCCAGTTCTGGGTTGTCTAAATGACAGTTATGAAATGAATACATTGGCTTACTGGCTGTTAACTGGTTCGGAGGCTCCTGGCCATGGAGATGTCATGAACTGGGTCTTACAAAGAGTTAAGATGCTCGCTGAGCCTGACATTTCCTTCTGGAGTGTGTTGATGTAGGTAGTGAAAGTGGGTATTTATTTATTTATTATTATTTTTTAAAGCTAGATAATCCCACAACTAGAATTCTTCTCAAGGGAAAACACTGACATAATTCTAATCTGTCAAAAGGTGAGTAAAGTTATTTTCTGCCTGGCAGCCAAAGAAGATGAGAGTAGGAACCTGAAACTTAAAACCTCCAACCCAGTCCATAGAGAGTGCCAAGAATACACCTCTACTATTATTTGGCCTTAAGAAGTTATCTCCTTTCCTTCCTCCCTCCCTCTCTCCCTCCCCTTTTTCTTCCTTCCTGTTGTTTTTTTTTTTCCTTCCACTAATGAGATTCTCCTTAGCTGAGAACTATATCCTGTTACGAAATAGTTCATTAATACAGTTTTCATTTTACTTGACTTTTCAGCAGCATTTAGCACGGTAGCCTTCCCCCCACCACCCGCCCTTCTTAAAATACTCTTCTGGCTTCCACTCTCTTCTGTTTACCTTCTAATTTTCCAGCTGTTTTTACCCTAAGTCGATTTTAAGGAGGCTCCTGCTCTTCTACATAGCATTAAATTTTAGAATTCCTAAAGACTCAGCCCGGGACCTCCTTCTCTTGTTGTTCTCTTCTTATTCCTTAGGCCAGCTCCGTACCTGCCTTCAACTACCTTCTATATGGCTGTGACTCAGATATTTATATCTCCAGCCCAGGCCTCTTTTTGAATGCCAGATCAACTACGTCCTCCTGTATCCATCTGGAGTTCTCAAAAACACTCAGGTGTTTCATGAACAAGAGAAATCCATCATGTTCCCCTCCACCAATCCTGACCCCTCTTCCTCGGGTCCCAAACCCAGCAGTATCTCTGAAGTTTCAGCAGCCTGGGCACCATTCTTTCCCCTAAACCCCAAATCCAGTCTACAAGCAGCTGCGATATTCTCCACATCCACCCATTTCTCTCCTTTTCCTCTGCTGCTGTGAGTGTTCTGTCATGTTTCACATGGACGATTGCAGAGGTCTCCTCACAGCGCTGCCTGCATCTTTTCTGCCTTCCTTAATCACTCTACATAAACGGTACGGATCCAGTTGTGTTTACTGTGGCCATCGTGACATAAAAAACCCCCAATATATTGAAGTTCAGCCCTAATAAGCACACAGTAAATACTTGTTGGCTGTTGTACTTCCCCCTGTGCCTCAGCTCTGTAGTAGAGCAAGATCATTACACTTTCCTTACCTCTAGTCTCAGTTTCCACCTTTTCCTCCTTCAAACTTCAGAGAAAATGCCAGAGAAATTATGCTTTTACAACAATAGCGGGGACAAAATGAAGCGGAAGGAAAGAACTTTGAGAACAGGCTGAAATAATCAGTGATACATAGTTTCGATCTTAGCTCAAAACATGAGGAAAGAAGTTACAGTAGTTTCTGTCTAAATTTACACACAAATGCAGGTAAACACATCCACAAATATAAGTGTTCTTACACACAACAAGAACACACACACTGTTTGCAGTGCCTAAGTCAGGCCTCGTACACGGTAAATATTTCTTGAATGAATAAATGAAACGGAGACAGCTCCTTATCAGGTTTTCACAAAATATGAGCTGCTTGCATAACTCATTTGTCCTTCACGGGAAAATGGATTCAGAACAAAACAAACCCACTAGTTAAGAGGCACTTTTAAAGAGCTCTTTTTCAAAATTATTCTTGAAAACATTTATCCCTCAAAATTCTTAGAGCCTAATATGACTATACTTTAATTCTACTCCACACTCCATCACTGTCTAGCCCAGGGGTTCTTAACCAGGGGTCCACGGATCCCCAAAGGGTCCACGGACCTTTCAGGGGGTCCATGAGCTTGAATTGAAAAAAAAAATCAACTTATTGTCTTTATTTTCTCTGACCTGTAACTGAGATCTAGCATTTCCTTCACTTATGAATGTATGCAATAAATTACAGTAGTATTCATTTTATAGCACATAACAGTTGCTGCATGTCTCGAAAAATCTCCTATGCTCATCCATACTTTGAAATTACAGTAACTGTTAGCCCCGGCGCCGGTTGAATGTCATAAAACTATCTGCCGCTACATTCTGAGAGGGGTCCGTGGTTTTCACCTGACTGGCAAAGGGGTCCGTGGAACAAAAAATATTAAGAACACCTGGTCTAGCCCAAATCACAATTCTTAGAGGTAAGTATCCTATTTTTTCACTTTACAGGTTAGGAAACTGAGGCACATCCAAGTTGTGGAGTCGAGACTTGAATCTAAACTTTGTAAAACTAACTTCAGGAGAGAGCAAGTAAGTGCACAGTAGGAAACCTAAAGCACATGCCTACCACTAGGCTCAAAATAAAATAAACACCAAGTATAACAACGTCATACTTCCTCCACTGATGTTTTGAGTATTTTTACCTAATTGGTGAATATTATCTATGCCTTTCCTGGGCTAAGCTAAATATGTCCTGTGTAACGTTTGTATTGAAAAAGCAAGTATTGGATATTGGATTTAGAGTGAAAAGTGGAAGAAAAATAAATTTTAAAATAGAAAGAATCTTCCTGTCTTGATTTTAAAGAGGGGACAAAAAGGAGGTAACTTTCTTGTAGGTATTTGACCCTTTTAATTGTTTTTATTACAGTTTGTTGGAGATTTCAGTCAAGAATTTTAAATGTTAATTCCGAATGTTGTTTTCTCATCAATCAGAGTACACAGCCAGGAGTTTGTTTTTGTCAGTTGGTACAATAGCTTATTGTAGGTTATATCAAGATATTTTTAAATCAGCTAAATAGAAGGAGTTAACATTCCTTGCAAACAAATTAAGCTTTCACCAAATAATTCAATTCAGCAAGGAGATATGGAATGCCTACTTTGGGCCGTTTGTGGTTGAGTCGCTGGCTCCTTGTTTCTGCTCTATCCACCACTTCTTTCCCATGCCCTTATTTGCTTTTGTTCCCCTTTCGTTTGTAGAGTGCATGCTCCCTGCTGATGGGGTTTGGGACTTACATTCCCAATGACACCAGCACCTGTGAATGCTCTATACACAGTGGCATCCAGTGTGGAGTGGCAGATGGCTGGAAGCCTAATTCCTTTCCATGTATATTATTCAATGTATAGCATGTCTTGTGTTTTCTTATACCTCTTCCTTCCCATCTAGACAGGTGAAAGATGCTGGAAATGAATGCAGGTGGAGTTTAGGAGCCGGCCTAGGGCACACAAACTAGTAGTGAGTACATATCACCCAAGAATGCAACTGCTTAGGATTTTCTCTGCTGGTATGGCGCAACCATAGCAGTGAATGCTAGCAAGCCAGCCACCCCTCGTAGGTTTGGGAGAGTTTCTTCTCTGACTTTAGAGCAGAAAAAAAATCATATTCACACTAAACTACCTTTTCCTTTCCCAGCTTTTCCCTTAGAGTAAATGGGAGTTAAGTCCTGGCCCAATCATCTGAAATGTTGAGAGGGAACTCAGCCGTTCAGCTCTGCGAAGATGTAAATTCCTTGCCCCTGGGTTTGGCAAAGAAGCAGACCAGACTATAAATTTGAGCTCTAAGATGTTTGCCTCAGCCTCAAAGAAACATGCAATGAGCCCTATATAAATAGAAAGCTGAATAGCTTGTTTTGTTGGGGATAGCTGAGGAGTGGGGGCTGCCTAGAAATGAGAGGAATGGGCCAGATGACTTCTCAGAATCTCCGAGGAACCTTTCAGTTATGAGTCTTTGTCAGGACATTCCAGGTTCTACCCAATTGTCTCCAAACTGCCCAAGTTCATGAACCTGTTTCCTGTATGCAAAATTTCTATTTCTGTTGGTTTGATATTTTCATAATGGTCTGTTCTTCACCCACTTTTCTTCCTCCATACAATGTATGCCTTTATTCGACAAATATTTATTAAGAACATGTTCTGTGCCAGGCACTGTTCTAGGTGCTGAGACTCCAATAATGAATAAAACAGACAAAATTCCCTGCTTGGTGGAGTTTACATTCTAGTGAAGGAAACAGACAATAAACTAAATAAGTAATTAAAATATAAAGTATATCAGATAGTGATAAGTACTGAAGGAAAAAACCCAACACAGGGAAAGGTACTATGAAATTTTAGGGGGTGGTCAGGGTTGACATTTTGATAAGGTAGCCAGGGAAGACCTTACTGTGTAAAGACCTTGAAGGAAGTAAGGGAATGAGTGAGCTGGGTACCTAGAGGGAGAATTCCAGGCAGAAGGAACAGAAAATACAAAGGCACTGGGATGGGAACATAGTTTTGTATGCATCTTTGCTCTCCATCCTTTCCCTTCCTCTCATGCCCCTCTTTCTCCAAAATTGTACATACTTTAAGATCTCTCTGTAGCTTTAATTTTTCCACAAGGTCCTCCCCATTCAGTGATGTCTTCCTTCTCCAGGCTGTTGAAGCAGTTTTTGATTTGTATCAATTCCGTTAGTGCTTAGGATGGACAACCTTTTAAATTTAATTGGCATCTTTGAATGTATGTATGATATATATGTATAACCAACTGTGGTAGATTGAATCATGGTACCCCACAGAGACATGTTCTTATTTTTTGATCTGCATTGCTGTGGATATGAACCCATTGTAAATAGGGCCTCTTGAAAGTAGTTTTAGTTAAGGTGTGACCTAATTGAATGAGGGTGGGGTTTAATCCATATTACAGGAGACCTTATCAAGAGAACAAACCAGAAGCCAGAAATGGGAGAAGACCACACAGGAAGAAACTGGAAGTCAGTGGAAACCAGAAGAGCCAATGAAAGGGACCAAAGGAGAAGATATCGCATGTGATGGGAGGCAGAAATATAAGCCAGGGAACCCCAAGGATTGCTGGCAGCTAGCACCAGAACACTACAGGCTCTGTGGGGGAAGCTAAGCACCAGAAATCTGCTGGCTTTCATAAAGGGTATTTATTTGGGGTAAAAGTTTACAGTCCCAAGGCCAGGGAGAGTCCAACTCAAGGTACCATAAGAGGTACTTTCTCACCAAAATCAGTTACCACATGTTGAAACAAGGTGGAGGGCGATCTCGGTGAGGTTTCAGCCTTCCCCTCTGGCCTTCCTCTCTCAGGCTCAGCTGCTCCGCTTCTTCCCGATCTCAGCTGTAGGCTGGCATAGGGCTAGTCTCTCAGGGTTTGCTGTATCAGTCATGGCTGCCCTCTGTCTTCACAAGTTCACCTGTAAACTATCAGGGAAAATGGTCCATCTCTTCCCAGAGCTTCAGCTGTTTGAGCCTTCTCCTTTCTGTCACATGGCAGGATCAGAAATGACAGAGCTCTCTCTTCCTGTGTGTCTGTCTGTGTGAGTGTCCATTTTATATGAGACCCACTAAGGCGGCGGGAACTCAACCTGAGTCATGCCTTACTGACGTGGTCAAGTCAAAAAGCCCTCAAAGCAATCTTAACAGGTAATCTAATCAAAGGTCCCTTGACTGAGTTTAATACAATCCATAAATATAATCTATAAACTGAATTTAATATAATCAGAGGGTATCACACTCAGAAGAATATATTAGTTTACAAACATAATCTTTCCCCTTTTGGGATTCATAAAACAATCTCAAACTGCCACAGCAAGCCTTGCTGATATCTTGAATTTGGCCTTCTTCTAGCCTTAAACCAGAGAGTCAATAAATTCCCGCTGTTGAACCAAAACCCATTGTTTGGTATTTGTAATAGCAGCCTGGCAAACTAAAATCCCAACCAAAGGGTAACCCATGAAGGGCAGGGGCCACGTGTCCTGAAAAAGACTGCAGAGGGCAAGGACTCAACACATAGGTAGAATTGCTGCTTTTAAACCATAGAGATATGGGATTTCACCTAACATTTAGAACTAGGGTTTTGCTACATTTTAATAACTAGCCTCTTTTAGAGTTTACAGGAATGTGTCCAAAGGTTCCAGTTCTTTCCCTTGGGAATGCTTTTCTCCATTATCATCTGGAAAATGTTAAACAATAACTGGAAGCTAGAATCAATACCAAAAATCAGAATTTCACCCCAGAAACAATTTTGAGCTGGCTGTGGCATCTCAGAGAGATCTTTTATTTATTTATTTATTTTAAATTGGGATGCTTTTTAATATGGAGGGTTTTTATTAAAGCTGTGTGCCATTAGGGTTTGTTTTTCCAGATTTGATGCTATTTTACTCTTCCATGCTGTTTTTTTATTATGATTGATTATTTTGGAATATGTAAAAATTAATCGGTGATAAATAGATTGAAGTTAGATAACCGTTAAGCAAGCACTGTTAGATACACTATTAAAGAATACAAACTACTATAAAAAAATAGATATTTTTTAAACTTTATTTTGTATATTTAATAATTGAAAATATAAACAATTAAAAACTAAAAAGTAAGCACAGATGAATAAATACATACATTTCTCAATTAAATGTACTGGATACATATAATTTTTTTTTGAATCACACAATATATTACACAATATATTTGGTTCATAGTAACACAATCATAGAGTATTTGTCCTTTTGTGTCTGGCTTGCTTCACTCAACATAATGTCCTCCAGGTTCATCCATGTTGTCATATGCTTTACGACTTCATTTCTTCTTACAGCTGCATAATATTTCATCGTGTGAATAGACCACAGTTTGTTTATCCATTTGTCTGTTGATGGACACCTGGGTTGTTTCCATCTTTTGGCAATGGTGAATAATGTTGCTATGAACTTCAGTATGCAGATGTCTGTTCGTGTCACTGCTCTCATTTCTTCTGGGTATATACCCAGTAATGGTATTGCCGGGTCACGTGGCACGTCTATATTCACCTTCTTTAGGAACTGCCAACAGTCCTCCACAGTGGCTGTACCATTCTGCATTTCCACCAACAGTGAAGAAGTGTTCCTATCTCTCCACATCCTCTCCAACATCTGTAGTTCTCTGTCTTTTTAGTAGTAGCCATTCTAATAGATGTGAAATGATGTCTCATTGTAGTTTTGATTTGCATTTCCCAAATCATTAGTGATGTTGAGCATTTCTTCATGTGTTTTTTTCCCATTTGTATTTCTTCATTGGTCAAATATCTATTTAAGTCTTTTGCCCATTTTTTAATTGGGTTGTTTGTCTTTTTATTGTTGAGTTGCAACATCTCTTTATATATCCTGGATATTAAATCCTTATCAGATACATGATTTTCAAATATTTTTTCCTATTGAGTTGGCTGCCTTTTCCCTTTTGACAAAGTCCTGTGAGGTGCAAAAGTGTTTAATTTTGAGGAGGTCCCATTTATCTATTTTTTTCTTTTGTTCCATGTGCTTTAGGTGTAAGGTCCAAGAAACCACCACCTACTACAAGGTCTTGAATATGTTTCCCTACATTATCTTCTAGTAGTTTTATGGTCCTGGCTTTTATATTTAGATCTTTGATCCATTTTGAGTTGATTCTTGTGTAGGGGGTGAGATAGGGGTCCTCTTTCATTCTTTTAAACCACAGATAAATTTTTGCTAGTTTCATTTTATTCTTAACAAAAGGTAAATTTAGGTTTAGGAGAAAGTCTTTTAGTTTGCTAAGACACAGCTGTTTGATGAGTGAATTCTCAAGTCTGGGCTTTACATGTCTTCAGATCAGTTTCAGATATTTCCTTTCCTTCTAGCTTTTGCCTCCACTTCTTCCATGTGGCCTTTGTGGATGGTCATCCTTGAAGTGGGTCCACACATCCCTGCCACTAAGATCTAAACCTCCATTGGGAGAATCTTTTCAATAGCCATGAAGAGAGAATCCCATTGGCACTTCCAACAATGTGTGTCACAGAGAATACCAAGAAAGCTTTGGATGGGTAAAGACATTTTCTACCAAATGATTTATGGGACTAGATGTCCAGTTGAAGCTATCTCAATGCTGCCCTGTCAGAACCTAATGCCATGTCAAATTCAGCCCTGTGTTTAGGTCCTGGAACAGAGCTCACACCAACTATTATCACTTGCTTTCTGTTTCTTCTCTCTCTCTAGTTATTCTTGAACTTTGTCTCTTGCTTTCCAAGGAGTAAAGGGCCCACTGTCCCCTATTCACTCCATTCATTCATTTAACCAATATTTACTTTCACCCATGATGTGCCCTGGGGCCACAGCAAAGATGAAATGAAAGCCTCTTGCTTTCAAAGATTCATAGACTACAGGAGGACCAGGCAGGCAATGCCAATGCAAAGTTAACCACTATAATAGAGGCCTGATCAGTGGGAGCAGAAAGAAAGGGTATCTGTGCAGGGGACCCAAAGAAGGCTTCCCTAAGGAAGAGTATTTCAGCCAAAACTAAAAGTAAGTAGGAATCTTCCAAGTAAAAGGAGGATTAGATGGTAGAGATTTACAGTCATGGAGGTATGAACTGGTTTAATGAAGGAGTAGTAAGAAGTAAGGAGTAATGCACTGGGAAGAATAGTAGACGATAAAGCAGGAAGAGTAAGCAGAAACTTCTCGGTGAATGAAGTGGTAAACTTTATGTGGAAATCTATTATCGTCTAAGGAGGGGGGAAATGGAAGACTTTTGAACAGGGTAGTGACAGGAATATATTTACATATGAAAGATTATTGTTTTCCTATTGAGAGGATGGAGTTCCAAGAAAGGGTGAGACTTGAGACCAGGAGACCAGTCCATAGATCATTGCTACCAGTAAGTGGCAGAGCCAGTGTTCAGAGCCAGCTGACCTAGCTCCTGCACAGAGTTCACGAGTGGAGGTTCAGGATGCAGTCAACCTGGGCTCACCACCCTGCTATGATGCTTAGAAACAGTGGGATTATTGGCAGGTCACCTAATCTCTCTTTCCCTCACTTTCCTCATCTGCAAAATCAGAAGAATGCAAACAATAGTACCAACCTCATGGTTTTCTATGTATGTGTATGAAGATTAAGTGAATAAATATTTATGAAGTGTGGATAATAGTGCCAGACACATAGTAAGCATATTTAATGTTGGCCACGATGATGATGGTGATGATGATGGTATGGGCAGCCATGTCCCACAGCAGGTCCCAGTGGAGACAGCTCAGCTGCAGTTGGCACTTTGCATCTGTCCATTTCCGTACATAATGGATTTCTGGAAATTGCTGGAACTTGAACAGTTACTCTCAGTTGGAACGTGGAGCAATTTCTTACATTCTCTTAAGTATGATCTTGATGGTGTATTGGCAGTGAGGTTTCCAGAACACTAAGTATACCTGTATCCAGAAGCCAGTTGAATTTTTCCACAAGGCAAATACAACTGATTATCTGATTATTCCACTACATTGATTCTTTTTTTCTTAATATGTTTTTTTAAGGTACTTAGATTACATAAATGTTACATAAAAAATATAGGGGATTCCTGTATGCCCCACTCCCCACACCTCCCACATTTTCCCACATAAACAAAATCCTTCATTAGTGTGGTACATTTGTTACAATTGATGAACAAATTTTGGAGCATTGCCACTAAGCGATGATTATAGTTTACATTGTAGTTTATGCTCTCTCCCGCACAATTCTGTGGGTTATGGAAAGATATATAATGGCCTATATTACATTGATTCTTAAACGGTGGTATGCTTCAGAATCATCTGGAGGGTATGTTAGATGAGCCTTACCCCCAGAGTTTTGGATTCAATAGATCTGGAGGGGGGTCCAATAATTTGTATTTCTAGCAAGTTCCAGGGTGATGCTCCAGACTCCACTTTGAGAACCACTACCCTGTCTGCTGCCCGCATTAATTAGAGTGAACGAGGCTCGGAATTCCAGGCTTTGCGCAGCCTGCTAGATCCTCCCTGTTTTAGAGGCACTGGCTCAGCAGGCTCCCAAGGTGTTTGCATGTGCTGCTTGGATCTCTTGGTGTAACCAAGAGATTGGACTAAGTCCCCAGACCTACTGAATCAGAATTTCTGTGGTGGGGGCCCAGGAATTCCCTGGGGGCTTCTGATGCTTGTTGGAATCTGAGAGTCACAGGACTCCCAAATACCCCTTGGGGCTTTAACAACCCAGGATTCCAGATGCTCCCTCCTCAGGCAGGGCTTGCGCTGCCAATGGGGCCCCGGGCTGCCTCTGCTGAGAGGCGGAGCTCCCGCCAGCAGATTGCGGTTCTCTTTGGACTCTGCTGGTATCTGTGGTTGAGCCTCCTTCCACGTGGGAGGCAGCAATACACTGACTGCTGGAGTCTCACTTTTTGGCATCCCTCTTGATAACACCTTCCTTTACCCACGTATTCTGAGGCCTCCTCCCTGTCCATCCCTCTTTTCTTTAGCCTCAACAGCTTGTCTCCCTGACCTGCCCCATCTGCCTCCTCCTTGCCCTGTGTTGTTGTTGTTTTTTTATCTTTTTTAAAAATATATATTTTTGATTTTTTTTAAAGGTACTTAGATTACACAAATGTTGCACAAAAAATATAGGGATTCCCATATGCCCGTTCCCCACACCTCCCACACCGTCCCACATGAACAACATCCTTCATTAGTGTGGCACAGTCATTGCAATTGATGAACGCATCCTGGGGCTTTGCCATGGAGCATGACCATAGTTCACATTATACCTGTGTTCTTTTCTACCAGGCAATCCAGTGCTGATCACCTCTACACCCAAGGAGGCTAGCAAACCCCCCTCACGGGGGATTCCTGTTGTAGTTTGGGGTCAGGGTGGGGGATGGATGAGAATGGCCTAAGAAGCCAGCTAGTTGATCAATTAGTAAGCATTTATTGGACTCATACTATGCTCCAGCACTGTTCTAGGCATGGGGGATAGAGCTCTAAAAAGACACAGCACCCCCTGCCTTCAAGGAACTTATATTTTAGTGGGATGGAAAGCAGGAGACAAGTATATAAACAACACGTAAAAGAGGAGATTCAGGTAGTGCTCATCAGGACGAAATAGTTGAGTCCCTGCTCTGCAAATACTTTCTTACTGAAGCATCCCTGCATTCCTGTGAAAGTGGTATCGTTATCCTTGTTTTGCAGAAAAGGGACCTGAGCCGAAGCTCAGAGGTTAAATAACTTAAAGAGAATAAATAAATACTGATACATACATATAATTTCCACAAGCAGGGAGTTAACTCTAAAGTGCATTGTTAGGTGAGTAAAGTGAATCATCAAAAGGTATTTACAAAATGATTTTATATCCCCCCTCCCCACACAAGCACAAGCATATGGAAGAAAGATCTGGAAGGACATGCGCTGAAATGTTAATTGTGACTATCTCTGGTTAGGAGAGTGGGCTTGGTGGGAAGAAAAGAGGACTAACCCTTTCCCTCTATGTTGTTTTCTACTGCTGAGTTGCTTAATATGGGAATGTATTCGTGTATTGCTTATTTACCTAAGAAAATAAATACGATTTTAAAGAAACATCCTTCTTGTGAACATCCTCATACAGCTGGTGTGCTGGAAAGGGATTTGAACGCAGATCTAGTGTTCTACTACCCCATACGCCTTCTCGGTTATCTTGGAGGCACCATCACTCTCAACCTTGGGCAGAGAAAGCGTTGAATGCCTTGGTTGGTGGCAGCGGCGAGGGCATCGGAAGCCCCTCTAGGTGACCCTGTCACTCATCTCTCTCTTGCCCTCACTGAACCCCCTTGCTGGTGAGGGGTCCACGGCTTTGGGTTTGTTCAGCCTTGTGGGTTTATGTGTCATTCTCTAATTTCCAGAATCTGACTCATGCTGCTCGGCATTCTTGGCTGCGTCCGTCTGCCATGCCGGGATGCAGAAGGAGACCCCGGTATGAAAGCGATCCTCGGGAAAAGATAGAAGGAGAGATTTAAAACACTTCTGATTGATGAGCAGCCTCTGTACCACTAAACACTCACTTTTTTGAGGCGGAGCAGGTAGGATTTCAATGGCATGCTATGTAACCACCCTCCAAAGGGACAGCGTGTACATCTCAGTGGCAGAAAAAGAAAATCACTCTGCTCTGCCCTGGTTAATTATTATTAGTAAGTTCAATGCTGCTTTATCGTATTACAAATCTCTGCTTACATCCAGTGACCCATGAAAGGAAATCCTTAAGGGCTTGGTTGTGGATTAAATAATTCTTTAAAAAAAAAGAAAACACTCAAATTGAACCCCAAGTCAAATAATATATTCATTGACGTCTATTAGATTTCAAGGCTTTTGAATAATTTAGAATAGCAATAAGTATTGATTTTAGCAACGTACTGGGGATGTTGACAGGACAAATGTATTGTTTCTACTCAGTGTGACAAATCGGTACTGAGTTCCTACTAGATCAGGGCACAGCACTAGATGTGGAGGTGAAAAAAAAAACTTGCCTTTTTACCAGTCAGTAGGGGAATTAAACAATTACACAATTATAGAGCACATTGTAATTCTGAAAACTCATAAGCCGTATAAAATGCTATGGAGACTGAGCAGAGGAAGCATTTTCATCTGGTTGTGCGGATTTGGAGGTGTCTTAAGGGAAGGAGGGGGAGGATAGAGTTTCTAAAGGTATGGCTGAGGGAGGGGCCACCTGTTCTGGGGTCAGGGAAGCTGATGCTTTGGTACTGTGTGACTTCACTGCAGGACAACTATGATGAGGCTAATTTTCGAAATACTCCTTATTCCCAGCCAGAGGTCGTCTACTGACCCCCACAGACATCCTGTTGAGGTATGAGAGTGTCAAACCTCAAAACTCACTTGATGTGAAATGACTTCGGAGCTGCTATAATGGCCAAGCTTCAAGATGGTTTCAATTCCTTCACTCCCTTGTGTTCTTCTCAAACCAGTCCAAGCTGCAGAGTTGGTGCTTGGAAGGATTAGACATGCCATTTGGTGCCTTAGAGGAACCAGCTTTGGCCCTTTCAACCCACCAACCCTGCGGCCTCTGCTAGGGTTGAAATAAAATCTAGAAATGCTGGGTTTTTGCCATGGCTTGAAGTGGCCATCAGGAGAGATGGTGGGTGTGAATGTGCTTTGAGAAGCTTTGTATTTAGAGTGAGAAGGCATTGGTCACTGTATTAGTTTTCCAGCTGCTAAAACAAATACCATACAATGGGTTGGCTTAAACAATGGGGATTTATTGTTAACAACTAGGCTAGGAGAAGTCCAAAATCAAGGTGTCAGCAAGGCGATGAGTTCTGGGACTGGCTACTAGCAATCCTTGGTCCTTGGCTTTTCCATCACATTGCCATGTACATGGCAGTATCTTCTTCTTTCTCTTTTGGGTACCATTGACCTCCAGCTTTTTGCTTTTCCTTCCATGTCCAATTTCCTTTGCTTATGAAGACTTTAGCCATTTTGGATTAAGGCAGTTGGCACACACTTTAACTAGTAACATCTTCAAATGTCCTACATACAAATGGGCTCACACCCACAGGACAGAGGTTGGGACCTGAACATGCTTTATGTGGGGGATGGGATTTAATCCCCAAAAGTCACATAGTGCAGGGATAATAGTGAATGATAGGGTACAGGGATCGTCAGGCCTGGAACTGAAGTGGAACCGGCATTGCTCTCTAGAAGTGAGGTTGGTTTGTGGTAAGCATGCTTTCTATGACAAATATCTTTGCTAAGCAAATTAAAGCTTAGGAGAAGGGTTTTGTCACTGGTATGTGAGTGAGGTTTCTTCAGAAGTAACTCAGGAATTCTATTTCCCATAAAAGTGGGGACCAAGATGGTTTCTGTCCAATCTCTTAGACGGGAATGAGGCAGTTTACAGGAGGAACGGTTCGCAAGCTAATTGTCAACTCCCTAAAAACTTTTCTTTGCATCTTTATCACCAAGAGGACACTGAGCAGCATGTGTCTGCATTTGAGCTAATTCCCAGTGGAGTTAAGAGGCCCACCTAGTGCATCCTGAAAAGCACCCATTGTATACCGTGTCAAGAAAGGTGCGTAAACCTTTACTCTGGGATTGAGATGGAAGCAGGAGATGCGTGCATTCTTCAGAAAAGAACTCAGGGATCATCTGGGAAGGAGAGAAGTTACAATTCATGCTTCACCACCTCAGGCACTTAGACTTTAAAAAAAATTTTTGTGGTAAAGTCTTTATACCCATCTTGCCTCTTCTTTATGCGTTTTTTTTTTTTTTTTTTTTTTTTTTTTAAACAAGCAAGCATTAAAAAAAATGCTGTTTCCAAATTGTACTTTGTCTAATCTTGCTATTAAGGGTTTGCCTCTGTGGGGGGAGGTGACTCAGAAACAAGGATGATGGAAGACATCAGTCTTTTCCCAAGCTTCACTTCTCATCTTAACACATAAATGGATTCTTAAAGCTTTATTTAATTTCCTGAGTAAACATCAAATGTAGATGCTTCTTTTTTTTTTTTTTTTACCTTTATTAGTTTGTTTTTGCTAATATTGACAATGGCTTTAGAAATTATTTTGTATTACTCTAAGCTGTCAGGTTTTTAAAAATATATAATTTATTCCAAAAATTAGGTAATTCTCTGCAAATATTCTTGAAGAAAACAGGTAACTCTGATGTTATTCAGTTGTGATTTTCATTCTCCATCCCATAGTTAACTAGTTTAAAGGATCACAAACCAAAGTTTGTAAATATTGCTAGTTAATCTGGATATTGGGTGCAAAACTATTTTGACAACTGAATGATTCTTATAACTGCATAATCCCCAAAAGTACTTGGGTCAATGGCCAGGAGAAAGCCAATATGGAGAGTTTGGTGAAGTGAAAATGTTAAATATTTTCTACCACTAAAGTTGTTGTTGTTCTTTCATTAACTAGCATTTGCCCTCATATCAATTCTTCCTTTAAACCTTCAAAATCATAATGTCTGTGTTCGGCAGTCTGTTCCAAGGAAAATATGAAATATTTAATCTCCTTTTTTTTTTTAAGCCAAATCAGAATGTGGTCAGTTACTTTTATCTCCCTGAATTTACCAGGCATTTGAGACTTAACTCTTCTGGGGCTACACACCACACAACACAACCTTCTGACATTTATTATCTTGCTGAAAGGTGAACTGGGAAATGGGTTTGCTGTGCCCTGTAATTTTAGGGATTTTCTCTGGCTGATGACTGGCTTGGACCCGAATGTTTTTTTAGGCAGTTGTGTTTGTCTAGACGGAGTCCAGGACTAGAGACAGAGATAGCATCCTTCTCATCTTGCCTGGTTTAATATGGCCATGTCTGATATCACAGATAGAATTGGAACCTTTCATTGTAGCTTACATAAATTTAGCCACGATTTCAAGATTTTATCTCTTTGTTTGAACAGTTTTGCTCCAGAGATAACATCTTATAGACCCATGCTCCTTCTAAACAAAGATTATGTTACTGTCATTTGGACCTATTTTGGTTCCTCACCCATAGACAATGGATTTTATTGAGTCATCCTTGGTCTGGTCTTTCCTGATCCTCACTGGGTTGTCTGTCATAGAGCTGGGGCCACCAGTGAAATCTCTGTTTCTTGGCCACTGATTTTATCTGTGCAAAGCAGACCAGAATAGACAGGGATGAAGCTATTTACAGAAACTCTTTACCACCATATTGGGCAGCACAGGCATAGACTCTTATTAGGGAGAATAATGCATAGGGCAAGCATTTCTGTTGGCGTTTACTTTGATTTTGATTATATAGTTAGCTTCCACATTATATGGATAAGATAAAAATCACTGAAGGTAACAACTGATTGATAAAACAGTCTTGGGTGACCCTTTCAACTCCATCTATGAATAACATCAAGTGATAGGGGCTGGGTTAGGTCATGCCACTTGGGATCCTGGCGAAAGGATGCCAGCTTTGCATTCTTGAGATTGTGTCCATTCCCCACTTCTTATTTGGCAAGAAAGAACAGTTCTCCAGGGTCAGTAGAGCCAGAACAATTTGGAAGGTCAAAATTCAGCACATTTGGAGGTAGAAGAGCCAATTTAGACAATTTAAGCAAAAGATTATTTTCTTTGAATATAGACTGTCAGTCCAAGGAAACTCAAATTCCATGCATGGCTATGCTCTTTTGTTTTGGCTGGCTGACTTGTAAGTTCTGGTTTTCTTCCCCTTTCCAAAGTAAAATATTGACACAATGAGATGATGATGGAAAAGGGGTGGGTGGGATGATACAGAGTAGATTCTGAGATCTTATAAACATCCATTGCTGTGGGACTTGGGCACTGTTTTATGTCTTTTGATGAGAAAGTGAAGCATTCTGGGCAGCCAGTGGGGCTCTCCACCCTTACTCTGCTCTCCTGGCCCTCTCCTTGGAGAGCTGAGATTGTGCCACATCCGCGCAAAGTCTCAAGTGTCTGCTCATGTCCAGGCCAGCAGTGTGCTCTGGTTCTCATGGTGGCTTCTCTTCTCCACAATGGCCCCTATTATGGGTCGAATTGTGTCTCCCAAAAAGACATGTTGAAGTCCTAACACCTGGTACCTCAGCATGTGACTTATTTGGAAATAGAGTCATTGCAGATGGGATTAGTTAAGATGTGGTCATACTGACGTAGAGTAGGTCCTGGTCTAATATGTGTGGTGTCCTGATAAGAAGGGAGAAGAGATACAGATGCATGGTGGGAGAGCAGCACGTGACAAGGCAGGCAGGCATTGAAGTGCTGCAGCTGCAGGCCAAGGAAGGTCAAAAATAGCGGGCAACATGTGCCAGCTGTGCCTGCAATCTCGGTGGAGCTGCAACTCCTACTCTACAGCTCAATGGACTCACCCAAGTCACTTGGTGGGGAGATGATGATGGACAATGGCCATTCCACGGAATAGAGAGAGTCTGCAGCTGCAGGCAGGATAATCCCATCCATCTTATCCATGGGATATAAGCCCCCTCTCGCCTGGAGGTGGAGTGGACATCACCATCCCAAACTCCTCAGGATTGGGGGAAGAGCTATGGACTAGAGAGGACTCACTGGCATTCTGTTGTAGACATATTGTGATTCAAGCAATGGAAGAAATTACAACAGTGAGGCGGAGCCAGTGGCCACTGGACGCTTTTGGGGCAGGGGAGGGAAAAGCAGTTGTAATACAGGGGCTTTTTCGGGACTAGGGAATTATCCTGAGTGACATTACAATGACAGATACAGGGCATTTTACATAAGCATATACCATGCAGAACTGTGTGGGAGAGAGTGTGATCTACAATGTGAACTATGGTCCATGCTTAGTGGCAAAGCCCCAGGATGTGTATATCCATTGCAGGTGACATGCCACACTAATGAAAAATGTTTATGTGGGATGTTATGGGAGGTGTGGGAGGTCAGGAACAAGGGAAGCCTTGTAATTTTTGTGTAACATTTATGTAATCTAAGCATCTTTTAAAATATTAAAAAATAAATAAATTAAAAAAAAAGGTAGGCAAGCCACCAGAAGCTTGGAGGAGGCAAGGAAGAATTCTCCCCTAGAGATTTCAGAGGAGCATGACCCTACTGACACCTCGATTTCAGACCTCTAGCCTCCAGAACTGAGACAATAAATTTCTGTTGTTTTAAGCCACAAAATTTGTGGTAATTTGTTATGGCAGACCTAGGAAACTAATACACCCCTTCCAAAGCTAGCCAGTGCTTATGTGTGCAGCCTCTCCCCCAAAACCCAGAAGACATACCTGGCCCCCCAAGCAGCCAAATTCAACCCTAAATAAAACCTAAGCTTAAAATCAGGGTTGCCCTCTCTACCATACACTCGATAGAGGAATTAAGAAACCTGAGTTCTCTACCCAAACCTGTTTTGGATTTGGGCTCTCCCATTTCAGAGTGCTGATTAATTATATGTTTCATTTCACTGTTTATTTAAAAGCTCTTAATTCATCCTTACAACAATCCTCCTATTTAATTAATCCAGCAACATTGTGTTCCATGTACTGAGGTTAGAGGAGTCAGAGGAAACCTCATATTTCCAGGTGAAAAGACTTCAGTTAGTATCACTTTCCAGGTGCTCCCTGCTTGATAAAATTGAGATAAGGGCCCAATTGGCAGGTGTCTATTGGTCCCTTTCTCTCTCTCTCCACTCATTCTGGTCTACTCCTGTGCCCTAAAGTTTATAGTGGAAGCCTATGGTTTTTCCAGCACTGTTCATGACTGGCAGGGTAAGAAGGTCTAATCCTGGGGTTCGGCATCAAGAAGCCCCTTGTTCTTACACATTGAGCTGCTTCCACCAGACCAGTTCTTCACAGTAAGATTTTAAATCTACATCTGTCTTACCCCTCATTTGGTTTAGAAACTCAGGAGGGGAAAACAAAGGTATAATTCATTGGGCTCCTAACACTGTGCTTGATTAAAACACTGTCCCTTACTCTCAGGGAGCTCACAGAGCACTGTGGCTAGGAAGGGGAATAGATGGAAATAAAAGCAAAAACTTGTGAGTTAGTGTAACTGGGAGGCAGCTTAGAGTGGAGTTCAAGAGCTCCAGTTCTGGACTCATTTGACCTTCCCTGTGATCCCTGATATGCCATTTGGGCAAAGCTACTTTACCTCTCCATGATCTGTGAAATAGGGATAATAATAATAACCATCTCATAGGGTGGTTGTAAAGATTTGATGAGATGGTGCATCTAAATTGCTTAGCACAATGCCTAGCACACAGAGAAATACTTTAGGGCCACCATGATTCTTAGAGGTATGACATCTATGCTGTGGTATCACAGGAGGGGCATCTCACTCTTCATGTGAGTACTATCATCCACAAAGAGCTAGAAATGAAATCTGTCCACATCGTAGAGTGATGATAAGCAAAGCAACCCCAGACACCACCTAATATACTTACTTGGAGCATCAACCTTGCAGATTCTAGTTTGCTTTTCATTGTATTGATTGCGTGGTAGCTATTCCCTATACTGGTGTCGGGCAGCAGGCAGAGGGAAGGGCAATCACTGAGTTAGTGTGGCACCGATGGATATTTGTTTATTAAAGCAGCTCTCTCCAAAGTACAACAGAAGATTAGAAGGGGAGAAGGAGGAAGAGGAAAAAGAAAGAAGAGAAGGAAAGGAGGGAAAGGGAATGAAAAGGAAGGGAAGAAATGAAACAAGTGTGATTCAGTTCCTTCCAATAAATATGGTTGTGTGATATGTCACATGAATATCACCAAATTAGTAAAATTAATTTATGGACTCATAGAATAATAACTCAAAATTGATAAAAGGAAATCACATCCCACATAGCATGGACAGAATACAGGTAGAAAGAGGGGAATGCATAATAGATTCTCCTTTATTTGTCTAGTTCTACTAAAATAATATGCACTCTTGCATCCTTATCATATAATTACAAAGTTCACATGTATACTTTCTCACCCATACCATCTCTTCAGGAAAGACTCAGTCTTCTGAGGTGATCTTTTTTTTCATATTCAAGTCTTGCTCTTATTTCCGTGTTCTGGTGCTTCTCTGCATTTGCAGTGGGAAGAAGGAAGCCCTGCTATCATTCTCCTTCATAATCCCAAATGCAACCACCACTTACCACCTCACCCCTCACTTCCTCTTCCTGGCTGGTCCACTCCAGTGGCACCAATTTCCTTCTTGCTCCTGCACCACGACAAGCACACGAGCTCCTCAAAGCATGAGTTTTCCTCTCTCAGTGACGTTTATCCCCTGACTTCCACTCTGTCCATGTCTTCCTTTCCTTTAGGTCTCTGCCAATGTCACTGTGAAGGAGAAGCTTCTCCTGACCATTTTATCTATAAAGGGAGCTCTCTTCCTCAACACACCCTGGTTTATTGTTCCCAGAACCTTGATCACCATGTTACATGTTTATTTGCTGATTACCTTTCCTCCTGTGTTAGGCTGTGGTCCCTAAAAGCAAAGCCTGATGCATATTGAGGGAATGCTCTTCAGGAAACACCTGTAAATGAGGGTGTGAAGAAGGGTAGCACAGGGGAAGCAGCTGAGAAGGGATGTGGTCTCGGGGAAGGTGTAGCTTTGGGAAAGAATTTCTGTGGAGCATAAATTGCACCTGGAAGGCAAGAACCTTCTTATCCTTATATCTCTCAGTCACTGGTTGTGGCCTGGAGTGGGGAGAGCGAGTACCTTTGTAACTTTCCAGATGAGGCAGTACCTCTCAGCTGAGGGCAAGTCTCTGGAGAATGGGGGCAGGGGTGGGCCCTTAGCAACCAAAAGCACAAAAAATTGGGGTGAGTGTGCTGACCAGGTAAAGGGGATGTGAGACAGGAACTAAATGGTATCCACAACATCTCCACTACAATATAATCTCTGTGGGGTCTGGGACTCAGTCTGTTTTGTCCTGTGCTCTCTCTCTAATACATGGAAGAGAGCCTGGTACATGGTAGGTCTTCAGTAAATATTC
>JAQZBX010039849.1:0-22878 GCA_029593785.1 Cabassous unicinctus
CTTAGATGCACCTTTGGTAATAAATATAATTTTGTTTGTTTTACGGCCTGATTTTTTTTTTATTATATGGGACCAAATGTCCACCAAAATTCTTATAAATGAACCAGGGCCTGATTTAAAATTCTATATATATGCACATTGTTTGGTCCTACAAATTGCTCCCCCAAATCAGCCAAACACTGCCTACTGTGCAGGCTCCTCATGACAGAAAAGTAAGAGGATACATTATTTTAGTAAAGACTGTAAGTGAAATCAGATTACTTAGGCAGTCTAGATACCTTCTTCAAGAAAATTACAGACTTCAGATTTTTCATACAGTGATTTTTCCTTACCCCCGCCCTTTCTCCCCAATGGGATAACCATTTCCTTCACAGTGATGAGAGAACCATTCCTTTTTCTGGAAAAATGGACTTCTTTCCCCAAGGGATCAGGAGGAAGGTATCACTTCTTTGCCACACTGGCCACAGCCTTCTTGGCTGCATCCTCCAGGTCGGCAGCCGAAGTAATAGGGAGTCCACTGTTATTGAGTATGCGCTGAGCCTCCTCGACATTGGTTCCTAGAGAGGGGGATGACGGAAATCACTGAAATGCAACTGGAGATGATGCTCTGTGACATTTTGTACAACCTAACTTCACGGGATGCCTGGGTCTCACCTGACACAAACAACCGTAACAGTGTTTAAGTTTTTATGATGCTGATCTAGATCTGCCTACTTCGATATATCCAGATGACAAATTCATTTATGTTTTCCTCTTTTCACCTTGGTTGTCTAGCATTATAAAGACACTGCCTGTACCTTTTCTTGCACTTAAAAAATTGAAATAACGAACTTCTTATAAGATTGTGCATAAAGAAACATTAAAGACCACTTGATCGGCTAGTTTGAACAAGGGAAATTGTCTAAAGTGGATTTGTCCCTTGATTGAACAGTCTGAGTATGGAATCTAAAGAAAAAGGCTTGTGGAAAAGACAAGCCAGAGAAAGACAAATCAGGGTGTTGGGATGATTTGGAACACTGAGGGTAAACATGGGAGGATGCACGAGACTAATCTATCTAGAGCTTGTCATCAGAAAATGAATTAAATAGAAGTTCTAATTAATTTCATTGAGAGGAAAGATCAAGTGACAAGAGCTATCCCAAGCTGTGGTGAAGGAAAGAAGAATGAGAGAAAAGAAAAGCTAGAAAGTCAATGAAAGAGAGGATTTGCAAGAAACATGAATAGTTGTTACTGATAAAAGCTGAAATTTCTTCTGATAACCCACAGTACGGTAGATTTAATGTGGTCTGGGCCTATACGAGGTCACTCGCCTTAAGGACCTCTTGGAAGGAAGGGGTCCAAGTGGTGACCTCATCTTTGGGTGTATGTATAAAAACCCTGAGAATTTGCCCACCTATGCCTGCGAATCTACTACCAGGAGACTCTCCAGTAGTCAATCTGTCCACTTCTGTTTCCTCCTCACTCTATACAAAGAAAAGGGCAGAAACCCAGAAAGTAAGCATCGCAGCCTCTGATGACGTCTCTTGGTTATTCCTGGTGGATCTGCAGCATTTGACGGCTGAGACACCTCTTTCAAAGGTGTGCTTTGGTGACTGACCCTCTGGAAGGAATGTGAAAGAATTTAAGAGTCTAAAGAAATATGTCATCTTACATCATTTCCTGTGCTTTTATCTAATTAGCAAGATACAGCCTATTTATAAATGAAGACTTTTAAAACTAGGCCTTGAAGAGTCTGCTTTACCACAGAGTACAAACAAGAAGAGGGACTTCTGTCAACATGTTTCATACAAACAGGCAGGACCGAGTTAAAGAGAACAGTTGTTTTGAAAGGATGATGCAGCGCAGATTCTCTCGGGACCCTGAGTCCACCAAGGCAGATGGTAAGAGACACTGGCACTGCCTCTTCTGCTCAGTGCTTATTTGTTGCTGCTGGAGTCTGAGAAGTGGCTTCTTTAGAAACCATGAACTTGAAAGTTATGGCAGTTGCTGCCTAAAATCTCCAGCCTCTCATCTCGGCTCTGCCATGTATTAGTTACGTGGTTTTGGGTATTTCATTTAACTCCTTTAAGTCTCAACTTCTTTATCTCCATACATAATGCAGAATTAATATTCATTAAGCACTTACATATGCCAGACATAATGCTAAACAACTTATGTGAAATCCTTACAATAACTATCCATAGGCACTTTGTTCCTATTTTACAAATGAGGCAACTGAGGCACAGAGAAGTTAAACAACATTTCCATTGCCACACAGGTTCTGAGTGGCAGAGATGGGACTTGAACCCTGTTCTCTCTAATTACACAACCCTAAATGCTCTAAAGCAGGGGTTCTTAACAAGAGGTCTGTGAGCTTGAACTGAAATTCAAAAAAACATTACTCTTGTGGGGACGTGTTGGTGCGGGTGTGATATATTTATTAAATTATACACAGTATAGTGTGGAGTCAGTAAGGGTTCTGTGGTTTTCACCTGACTGGCAAAGGGGTCTGTGGAACAAAAACGGTTAAGAACCCCTGCCCTACAGATATGCTAGCTTCCCTATTTGTAAAATAAGGAGAGTAATGCATATAGTATAGGTTGCAATGAGGGGCAAATCAAATAATATATGTGAAAGCGTCTGTGACAGGGCAGGCTGGCTGTCCACCTAATAGCCATGCCCAGCCGGGAACTAGTTTCCCAGGCTACCTTGCATCTAGGTGGGGTCGTATGACTGAGTTTTGACGAATGGAATATGAGTGAATATGATAAACATGGCCATAAAAATGTCCAACGTGACCCTCCATACTCAGTTTTCCCCATCTGTATTCTGGAATGTTATTAGCCAGGGAACCCCTGGAAAGTACCTTTTAAAACTGGCAATGAGTCCTTCAACCAAGATGCCTGAAAAACTGTGTGAGCAAAGTGCGCCATCCAAACAGCCACTCAGTCTCCATGTGAATAAGAACCTATTATGTTAAGCCCCTGATACTGCCGTGTTCATCTGTTTTTACGGGTGATAATATCACTTTAACATGTCACTTTATAGAGGTTATGGTAGGCAACCTTCTAAAATGGCTTCCAATTGATCCCCACCTCCTGTTATTCACACCCTGGTGTAATTCTCTTTCCCTGAGTGTGGGCTGGATCCAGTGACTGGCTTCTAATGAATAGAAAATGGCAAAAAGTGATGGAATGTCACTTTCGAGATTAGGTTACAAGAGCCTGTGACATCTGTCTTGTTCATACACTTTCTGACTCTTCATTTGCTCACCCTGATGAAGCCAGCTGCCATGTCTGTGAACTATCCTAAGGAGAAGCCCTTGTGGTAAGTAAATGAGGGCAGCCTCTGGCCTCCAGCCAATGAGGAACCAGGCCTTCCCTCCAACAACCCATGAGGAACTGCACTCTGCCAACAACCAGGTGAGCACAGAAGCAAATTCTTCCCTAGTCGAGGCTTGAGATGACTGTAGCCCTGGCTGATAGCTTGAGTGCAGCCTGTGAGAGTCCCTGAGCCAGAGGACACAGATAAGCCATGGCCAGACTTCTGACCCAGAGAAACCATGAGACAACAAGTGCTCTTTTTGCTAAGCTCAGTTTCAGGGTAATTTGCTACACAGTAATAGATAACTAATAGAGATGTAAAGATTTATTATTTCTTTAATATGACCTCAGTGTGTATTTTGATTCATTTGGTAAAGTTTTAGTCAAGGTCCCAGAGGTTGAAAAGTAGGACAGGAGATCAGACTGTGGCAGGTGTTAGCTACCAGGCTACGGAATTTAGACATTAATCTGCAGGCTTGACTTTCATGAAGTAATGACATGGCGTGAAGCAAAAGCCCTTACTGACACAGAAGCAAATTGGTCTTTGGACTAGAAGGTGAATGTAAGTTAAATGTGTAAATTTCTATCTCCCTCAACAGAGATAGGGGCCAGGATTCGCTCCCAACTGTCCTCCAATCTGCCAAGGAAGAAATATAAGTGAAGATACAGAAAGCTCTTCTCCCTCTTTCTTTTCTCTTCAGAGTGCCCTACAATCTCAACAAATAGCTCCCCAAACCTTCATGCATCACCTCAAGAAGCAGACTCATCTGCCTGAACATTCTTTATCATCTGTCTCTCTCTCTCCTCTGTGGGTCCTGCTGCTGGTATGGATCTTAGCTAGGACTGTCAACCTCTGTTTAATTGGACTTATATACGATGCTGCAGTGGTGTAGGAGTAATCATAATCATAATCATAATCATAACCATAATCAATAATGGCAGCTATCACTTGGCAAGTATCATGTATTTTTCCAGGCGTCTAAGTATATTAGCTCATTTATCTCAGCAACCCTGAGATAGCTACTATTATTACCCTCAGTTTACAGGAGAGGAAACTGAGGCACATATAATTTAAAAATCTTGTCTAAAGTCTAGCTAGCATTGCTAGCAATAGTTAGGAAGTGCTGGAATGAGAATTCAACTTAATTTCTCACTGCTTTGAATGATTTGTGGAAATCATGCTTGAAACATCCATTGTGAACTGTATAAAATGCCTTCCAATAATTTTATAAATATATACAATAATATGAACAATAAAATCTCTGTTTTTGTGGTTTTGTAAAGTTTTCTCACATGCCACTTTGACCCTTACAATGACCTTGTTGTGAGTTAGGTGTTTACAAATCAGCTCTATTTTTCAGCCAAGTGCACTGAGGCTTAGGGACTGGCAGGAGTCAGCCTCAAAATCCTTGGCTCTTCTCACTCTATATTAACTCCTTGGTAACTCTAAATCGGCATTTTACATTTTGCAGCACTTTCCCATGCATCATAAGATCTGAACCTCAGGGCAACCATCCAGATGTTATACATTATTTAAGAGGAAGAATCAAGTCTGCTATTGGACAGGTTCAACCAGGGTCTCTGCTCTATCTAACTTCCCTCTGGCTAAACCTGCCCTACGCACTGTCACCTGCCCAAGAGGGACCATGAGGGTGTTCTCTGGCCCGAGGAAGACAATGATTGGCCCCAAGTGGGCACCGGATCCAAGGGTGGTCCATCTACTGACTGCCCAAGTCATTAGCTTGTCCAATTCATTCACACTCTTGCAAAGGGTGGCAGAAATGAAACAAAAATTAGTTTCATAAAAAGGATTTGCCATCCATGAGCAAGCAGGCAAGATAAAGGCAGGGCAAATATGCAGAGAGCTGAGGAATCAAGTGAACAGATAAGCAGTGGAGTGACGCTCCTGCGATGGACCTTGATCTCAGACCCTGCCCTTCCGTGGGTCCAGCCTTGTAAGGGCTCCTGCCCACATGGAGAACTGTTTCTTCAGTTTTGCTTGAGTTCCATTCCATATACATGGTTGAAATAAGCTCTTGACCAAATAGAGGATTTTAGAGAAATTAAATGGGTTGCTCTTCCTTGCAACCAAATAGCCCAATTGCATCAGTGCCTTAATGAATACCCTCTTTACCACACAACCTGGCATCAGGTATTCCAAGAAAAAAAGACTGACTTAGGAGTTCATGAACTTCCAGATGCATGCATGAGGTATCTGCCCAAATGACCATTCTTGGGGGATACCTTCCTTGTCACCAATCCGCAAGCCCCAGAGTACAGCAGGGGCTTTATAATAAACTTCTAGAGTACCTTGTACTTCCAAAATCATAACGCAGATTCCACACTATTGGGATTGCTCATGATGGTTTCTCTTGCCCCCACTAAGCATACGCTTCACGAGGGTTGGCACTTCGTCAGACTTGCTCACTGGGTTATTCTGGGGTTAGCACAACACCCATCACACAGTAGGTACTTGCTGACAGACTGAATAACTGTGGGTCATTCACATATAAAAAATATGTTGAGGAGGTGAGGTGTGGGTGGATATGTTTATGATCACCTTACTGGACCAACACCCTAAACTAACCCCTTTTGTACAGAGTTGGAATAGAAAGCCCTAACTGCCTAAGGGAGAAAAAAGGAGTGAGTATTTTTGAGCCCTCTCAGGGTTCTCTAGCGGCGTCTTTCTCTAAGAAGGGCCATGCGGCAGCTGGCGTTGTTCATTGCCCTTGACCCCCAGCTGCTGCCACTCTCTCAGCCCCGCAGCACCACGTGCCCCAGGCAAGCGAAGGCTAGCTCCAAGGTTACCAACCAGTGGATAAGAAAGGGGGGTGGAGCAGCTACCCAGAAAAACACTGCCTTCCCTTCCACCCCGCTGCTCCTTCAGTGCCATGTCAAAATGTCTAATTGCTTCATAATTCCATATCCACTAAAATGAACTTTAATTATACTTGCAGTTACACTTTAATTACACCGTTAATTATTAAGCATAAGCCAGGCAGGCTCAGAACCAAGGAGTTTTTGAAGGGATTCTCATATTCAAATATAAAGCTTGGGCAAAGGACTATGAGATGAGAAATGGGTCATATATGGTGGCGCTGTGACGAGATGAAAGAGAGAGAGAGAGAACACAACACAGTCACGAGAAAGTCAGAGGCAGGAAAGAGAAAGAGATAAAATACACAGAGGGAGACACAGAGACAGGTCAGAGAGTAAAAAAGAGATAGAAAGAGGCAAAGGAGAGACAGAGGAAGAGGGACAAGAGATGCACAAGGGGAAAAGGGGAGAGAGGGGTAAAAAGAAACAGACTAAAGGCAGGAGAGAGGAAAAAAGGAGACTGAGATTAAGTGAGATTAAGAGACAGAGATGGAGAGACAGAGAGAGAGAAGGCGAGAGCATGCATATGAGAGAGAGATTAAAAGAGAGATTCATAAGGAATACCCCAGAGAGAGGCATAGACATGTGAAGAAGACAGGGAAAGAGAGAGAGCCAAGCAGAGAGAAGACTGAGGAAAAAAAGTGATCTGCCAAGTCCCTTCCATGCCAGCCCCATCCCTGAGCCTGTAGCCACCTCTCCTCCAAGGCTCTACCTGGTTTCCCTCCGGGTGACCTGGCTGTGGACAAGCCAGGGAGAAGTGAAGCCACGCAGGCTCTGCTGCCAGCTGACAATGCGCCGGACAGAAATGAGGACTCGCTGTTGAGGGAGCAGGTGGAAGGGAAAGTGGGTACACTCAGAGAACAGGGGTTAAAGAGAAAAAATAGCAGCCACTGAAACCAGGGCATTGCAAAAGAAAAGGGGAACAGGAAGCCTTTGGCAAATGCTTGCTAGTCATGGATTTCTCTCTCTCTCTCTTTTTTTTTTTTTTTTGAGTATTTGAAGTAGTTTCTTCTTGATTCAGCAAGCGGCTGACATGTATTCTTCATTCCCTTCCTTGCCTTTATTTCTAAATAGAAACTTTCACAGCTGCTTTACACACCAACATGGAATTAAGTGTTCCTAAGAGAGTGTTTATGCTTATGTACCCAATTACAAAGGAAATTGATCTCCTTCCCGCATTTACATTGTGCTGCTGACTTGTTCTAATATTAAATGCTGTATTGCTGTTTTGTTTTTTAGAAGGTACCGGGGATTGAACCCAGGACCTCGTACTTGGGAAGCAGGTGTTCAACCACTGAGCTACATCTGCTCCCTATGCATTGGCTTTTTTGGGTATTGTTTTGTTTTTCCTAATTTTTAATTTTTGACTCCCTTGTTTGCTCATTGTCTCCTCATTGTTTTTCCTAGCTGTTTTCTTTAGGTGGCATCAGAACTGAAGCCGGTACCTCCCATGTGGGAGGCAGGTGCTCAACTACTTGAGCCACATCGGCTCCCCTCTGCATTGTTTTTTTTTTTAGAGATTTATTTATTTATTTACCCCCCTCCCCCATTGTCTGCTTTCTGTGTCCATTCACTGTGTGTATTTTTGTGACTGCTTGTCTTCTCTTCAGGCAGCACCAGGACCTTCCAGAGTGGGAGAGAGGCGCTCAATCTCTTGCGCCACCTCAGCTCCCTGGTCTGCTGCATCTTTTATTGTCTCTCCTCTGTGTCTCTTTTTGTTGTGTCATCTTGCTGTGCCAGCTTTCCATGCAGGCCAGCACTCCTGCACGGGTCAGCACTCCGCGTGGGCCAGTACTCTGTGTGGGCCAGCTCTCCGCTCGATCTAGCTCGCTGCATGGGCCAGCTTGCCTTCACCAGGAGGCCCCGGGAATCGAACCCTGGACCTCCTATATGGTAGATGGGAGCCCAATCGCTTGAGCCACATCTGCTTCCCAAAAGTCCTACAAATCTATCCTACCCACCTGTTTTTTGTTTTTGTTTGTTTGTTTTTTAGGAGATACCGGGGATTGAACCCAGGACCTCATGCATGCGAAGCAGGCACTCAACCACTTGAGCTACATCCGCTCCCCTGCATTGCTTTTCAATGAGGTTGCAGGACAACACTTTTAATAACCACCTGTACAGATAACTGATAACTCCTGCTGGTCAAACTTCAGGCACTTCCCAGTGTCTGCTTGTTGAAAGCCACTCAGCTAAATGGTTATCTACCTACTGCAGGCCTTAAAAAATGGTAACATACAGAAAATCAAAGGGTAATGGATTTAAAATGAAATCATACTATACTGCCAGAAGTTTCCGAATGAAAAAATAATTATAAAAATCTTTTAAATTCCCGACCTTTTCTGTATTTTTTAACCACTGACTTCCTACCACTGGGTGGAGTGAGAGAGCTGTAAACAGAGATGCCAGGTTCATTTATCAAAATAATTTGCTCTTTGCTTTCATTCCATGTGAGAAGATAATGGAAGTGGACACAAATTACAGGGTTTTGTTCAAAAGGTCCCCCTGCCCTACCCCAGCCAGCCTTTTCTCACAGGGCTGGGAAGAAAACCACTCTCTGGTCTGAAACAGTACAAAAGTTGTCTTTATTATTATTATTTTAATAAGAATGCTAACAGGTTATTTTAAAAATAACTAGTACTTATTTGGTGTATACTAGGTATAAAAAATGTTTGTTGAATACATGAGTTAAAGGTTTCACTTAATGCTCATTGCAATTAGAGTTGGCATCACTTCCCCATTTTACAGACGAGGAAACTGAGGCATTAGGAGGCTTAGTAACTTGCCCAGTCCCCCAGCAATTTAGAGGCTGGGACAGGTCCAGA
Organism: Cabassous unicinctus; assembly: GCA_029593785.1. Taxonomy (NCBI): domain Eukaryota; kingdom Metazoa; phylum Chordata; class Mammalia; order Cingulata; family Chlamyphoridae; genus Cabassous; species Cabassous unicinctus. The sequence goes on from JAQZBX010039849.1 coordinate 9,005, forward strand.
ACCTGGTTTATCTGAGTACAAAGTCCTTAACAAGCAGGCAGTCCTGCCTTTTAGTGCTAGAAGGAATCCTAGAGATCCTTTTGGATAAGGCTCTTGCTTTGACTCAAGGAAACAGAGGCCCAGAGATGCTAAATAAATTGTTGGCAGATATTTAACCATGACTGGTCTGGCATGCTGCCTACTACACTAAGTCAAGGCTTGCAAACTACGGCCCCAGGGCCAAATCCAGCTGGCTGCCTGCTTCTGAACTGCCCACGAGCAAAGAACAGATTTTGCTTTTTTAAAGTTGGGGCAAAAACTCAGAAGAATAATATTTCATGATATGTGAAAATGACATGAAATTCAAATTTCAGTGGCCATAAATAAAGTTTTATTGGAACACAGCCATACTCATTTATTTACATATCGTGTATGACTGTTTTGGTGCTACAGTGGTGGAGCTAAGTAGTTGTGACAGAGACAGTCTGGCCTGCAAAGCCTAAAATATTTGATCCCTGCTGTAAATAACTGAGTTTATTTTTGGGAAGAGAGAGGAGAGTAGTGGAAATAGCCAAATCCTAATTCCTCCTGAAATATTCCATATGGATGCCCTTGCTCCTCCTGTTATTCTCAAGCGACAATCAGCTGGAGGAGGTCCATTTTCTTGGTGAAGTGAGTTTAGATAACACATCCCTTTTGTCTTGTTAGTGTACTGTTAGAAAGGGAACAGTTCACTGAGCCTGAGAGGTACAGCCCCTGCTGTGTCGGCAACCTCACTTGTGTGGGATGACATGCATCTAATACCCAGCGCCTTGCAGGGAACTCTGCAGGTGGCCAATGGGGACCACCCAAATGGCTTCGGTTGGGTCCTGACAAGAGTGCAGATAATAATAATGACTGCTAACATTTATTGAGCCAGGCACTAATCTAATTTACTTAAAAACTCATGTGCTTTTTAACAACAACCCTATGAGTTTACCCTAATTTTTATTCTCATTTTAGAGAAGAGGAAACTGAGGTGGTTCAGCCTGGATCTCATACCAGCTAGTTGAAGGACTCCGGGAAAGTTATTGCAGTTTTGAGGTTTTTAGATGCCTACTTGGATGAGTGTCTTGTATCTAAGTGGCCTGCATCCCTCACATTTCATAAAATTTAATGATGACAAAATACCTAAGTGGGACTGTATCATAGGCACAGTTATTGTCTTGGATGTTTTCTTCTCTCAGGGTAAGAAGAAACCCATGCCCAGGGTGTGAGTATTAGTTATTTGTATGACAACAGCGGGGGCACCCACTTGAGTGGGCAGGAAGCCAAAGGCCAGATCCTTGTCTACAGCATTTCAAAGAACAGTGTGCATGTGCTCATGATCCAGTGAGGCTTCCAGCTGAGCCTAACATATATTCATTGAGGACTTATCCTTATGCCTTTGACTATCTTAACCTTTACAAAAGGCAAAAAATATATTAATGTGAACTAAAGTTATGGGGGGCTTAATATGAAACCAGAGCGGCATGAGCTCCTCTGATAAGCACGAGCATGCCACCATTCTGCACTCACCCTCCATCGCTTGCTAGGAAGTGGGCAGTTTTTTTTAAAGAAGGAACGGTTTATACACCTCAATCTCTGCATGCGGACTTTCCTTTCATGCCCTCCTTGAGTCTACTCGTGGCTTTCAATCCATGGACATGCTAATTTATGGGTGATTCGAGAACTTTTCAAACGTAATTTTGATAGTGTGAGACTTTTGTCAGACGTGTTTACTTTAGAACACAACTTCTGCCTGGGAAGTGGTATCACTGTGCATGATTTTGTACTTTTGTGTGTGAAATGATTAAGTGGACTCCACTGCTAATATTTTCCATGTGAAGAAGTTAGCTTCCGAAAGGTTAATTTTGCCTGCCAAATTCTTACTTGACCCTAATGGGACATTTCAGAGCTGTGGAGGGAGATTTAGACACAGAAAACAGGGAGAGTTCCTAGAATTCTAGGCCTTGCTGTTGGCCTCTTCTATAGGTCAGGGTAAGCAAACTACAGCCCACTGGCCCAATCTATCCCACTGCCTGTTTTTGTGGGAAAAAAAAAAAATTTATTGGAGCTCAGCTATGCCCATTCCTTTATGGACTGTCCATGGCTGCATCCATGCTACAATGGCAGAGCTGAGTAGCTGTGACAGAGAATAAATGGCCCTTTACAGAAAAAGTTTGCTGACCCTGCTCTGTACCACCCAAGTTCCTGGAGATGTGTGCCTGGCTGTAGTGTGCCAGGCAGAAAATAAGAACCTGGAATCATTTGGTGCTTTCCTGGCTTGCATTCCCTACTTCCTACTTTTGATATGGTGGGCAGCCGTACTGCTAAGGGAGAAAATTCCACTTATTCTCCCTTTGAATCAAGAACAAATACTTGGCTCAAGTACCTGCATTTTCCTTTCCTCCATCTGTTGCAGACAACAATCTTTGGTCATAGAACTCTTTTCCACTAAGCTGGGATATAGCCTCAGAATCTTTATTGGCCCAGCACTTCAGGCAGCCACTGCCAATAAAAGACGTAGGCGCAAGATGAAGGCTATTTTTCCTCCCTGTTCTAAAGCATTCTTAGGGGGGCTTTTTGCTCAGGTGGCTTTGCCTGTGTCCCTGACAGTTTCAAGGTGGTACTCTCTGGGAGAGTCTTATTAACAGAACACACCTATTACCTGTAAAATGGTACTGACCAGATCAACCTATATGTCCCTTACCTGATAGCAATGTGCTCTCTCTCTCTTTGATGGATGATCAAATAGGCCTATGAAGTTTTACATGAGGAAACTAAGGCATAAAGAAATGAATTGACTGATTATTCAGTAAATTCACATAGAGCAGATAGTGGTATTCTCATGTTATAGGGCAGGACTCAGGATATGCCAGTAAAAGGGGCAATCTCCCTTTAAAGCCTCTTTTTATTACGACTGCCTTACTCACAGCTTCTGCTCAGGGAAACAACTTGAGATTCTTGTTTCTGATGGGGTGACCCACTGCCTATACTGGGGTGGACACCTGATCAAAAGGCAGCTCCCTCCTTGGGCAGACTAATGCCATTTAATGTGCACTAAGGGTATGTTTCCTTCATGCAGAGGAACATTGATTAGCACAATACTCCTAGCCTCTTTCTCGCCTATTACTCATTTCTCCCCAGGGAGGTGGGTGGTGGAGAGACTTATCTGATTTGAGTAAATGAAGGAAAAAGCTGGCATGTATAGCCAAGTCCCTTCCTTTTCCCTTCCTTTTAGGGGTATGCTGCTCAGAGTGAGCCCAGGTTATCTTCTGCTCCTTAAGCTTTTGCCCTGGGGATGGGAGTCCTGCCCATGTCCAGCAGTGCCTGTAACTTGTGTAAAGCTGCTTATTTCTGGGATTTCTGGTACACAATAAGGTAAACCCTTCAACCTATTCTTTATCAGTAATGAAAGTGAGATTTTGAGCTCCTTAGTCCTTAATCTTATTTCTCACCTGGATCAGAACCCAGATGGGGAAGAATTGGCTGGGGCCTCTCCAGGACCTCAACAACATGGCCTGGTTGGATGGGCTGATAACAGGAGTGATGGTTTTCAGGTAGGCCACTGAGACTGGCCACCTGTGGCATCTGGACACTAGGGAAGACAGAGGGACCAGGCTGGCCAGTAGCATGGGGCACCAAGAATGAATGTGAAGGCATGAGAGAACCTTCTGAGACTATGTAGGAGAGCTAGAGAGAAGAGTCAAGAGGCTTTCCAGGTTCAATTCCATTAATGCCTTAACAATAAACCTCCTTTTTTATTAAGATGGCTGCAGAGTCTCGGATCATTATATCCCCAAATCCCTGCATAATGCAGATGTCATCTTTCCTAAGGGAGCCTCAATCCCGTGTTACAACGACTACTTTCTTAAGGTGCTTTAGAAAGCTTTTTCTTGTGTAATACAGAGAACATCCAACATGGTATAAATTTCAATTATTTACATGGTCTAGTTAAGAGGGGTGAAATGAAAACTCCAAGTACCAAATATACTAGATTAGGTGCCTGGAAATTTAAATATATCCAGAAATGCTTTCACTGGCCTACGTAAGACTTTACGTTAGGTCCTGTGAACTTTAGTATATGGTTTCAGTGTGACAAACATTTCAGCATTTAGAGGTGTCTATCAACTTAGACAATGGAGAGGATTTAAGGCTTGATGGTGGAACAAGATTCCCTCCAATGTCTTACTTGGTTTAAACTGGAGACAATGAAGTAAACTCTAGAAGGATCTAGGAAGGGGAGTGCAAAAGAACAAAAGGGAAACGCTCATAATTAAAAGGAAGAGAGGCAACAGAAGTTCAAGTGAAGTGAAATTGTTCCAAGACAAGATATGTCCAAAGGGGACAGTGAGGAGGAAGGCGATGGAAAGAGGTGAATTGTTTCCCTGAGGCAGAAAGCAAAGTGAGGAATGGGGTGTGCAAACAATGGGGAAAGGGGAGCAGAGAGAACAATGAGAATCAGACAGAGAGTGAGAGTAGGGCACTGACAGAGAACGTTCTCTCCCCTCCAGGGAGCCGCCTTTCCGATAACAGCAGCAACAGAACCCAGAAGGGAGAGCCGGGCATGAAGCCATCAGACAGATGGGGGAGGGAGGGGAAGGTGTTTCTCACCTTGCAAGGGAACAGGGATTGAGAAAGGAAGGAGAGGATGACAACTTGGGACAGGGTACAAGCTGGAAACAAGCACTCAGAGAAAATCAACATCTGGAAAAGTGCAGAGGTCAGGAGATATTGTCAGCCATGGAACCAGCATCTCTGGCTCTGCTAGGCACCTGCATCCACCAAGCCCGTGATCATTCTGCCACTCAGTTGGGGTTCCCTTACACTCCATTTATTCTCAGGTTAAGCAGCAAACTAGGGCTCAAATATTCTGAATGAAAACTTTTCCAAGCCTGTCAGACACAATTAATCTACCAAGGCTGCCTTTTTGATAGGAAACAAAGGAATACTTTCCACCTTCATCTCTTGGTCTTATACCCTAGTATGACTGAAGACTTGCAGAACTGTTTGGCTACAAGTGCATGGACACAGCTGGAAGCTCTGTGGCTGTTTCTTAAGCCTTTAATTCTCTTAGGATCCACCCTGCCTGCTCTTTAGCAGACCAAATCATCACGTAGCGATGTTACCCTGCCCATGCTAAAAAGGACATTTGATTTGCACTCCTGTAGATGTAGCTCCAATTTGTCAGTATCTCAGAGAGCAAGGATGAGGAAGGGTCCACAGGGGGGAGCTGCTTTGTCCACTTTGGTGGACAAAGTAAAAGACATGGAAGGCAAAGTTTCTGAGTTAGAGAAGTTGACATTCTCAACTTCAGAGTGAGCTCAGATAACATCAGGGCAATGGTAAGAATGAAGAGGCTAGAAGGAGGGAGACTGGAGGATACTCTTGTTTCTAAAGGGGTCTGTCAAAAGAGAAACAAAATATTTATATCACTAAAGCCAACCTTTTTGGCACTGGTGGAAAGGCCAAATTGAGAATAGTTGAATAAAAGAAATGGGATCCAGTCTAGAAAGTATCTAGGCTTACTATAATTATTATTTTTAATGAGTTCAACTTGAAATCATAATGAGCACCTAAAAGAAAAGCAAATTCCTCTTCAGATATATTTGTGACATAGAAGCTTGTTGTAGATTTAAATAGGACAATAAATAACCAGGAAAAATGAATACTCAAAAAATAAGCCAGACCCTTTTATGATATGGCCCATTATGAAGTTCCCTAAGATGTTGGTGGTCTCTGGGCCAGAACAGCAAAACCACTTGTACAAAATCCAAAGCTTTGGCTAAACCACATTTGTACACTGACTATACAAAACTGTCATCAGTAGATGTCTATACATTTCTTCACCATATTATAAGTTGGGCTGAATTAACTATTTAGGTAATTTTTGTGCCAAGTACTGTATATACTTCAAAAAGGGGAAAAAAAACAAAACTAATTTCGGATAATTTGTTCTTGATTCATGTCAGAAACAACTGTCTACAAAAGCTAAACTTCCCCCAAATATGTGGTTGTTCAATTCACCCAAGAGTCTTTTAAATAAAAATAATCCTGCACCTCAGCTGGTGAGTTCTATTCTGATAAGGCAAGCAAATACATGTAATTATAAAGTTACCATTTTCAAAGAGGAGAGTAATCCTTTCTTTATCCACTGGTAAAAGAGCTTGTAATTATTATACAGCTGAGAACAAAGATTTGTCCACAAAATCCCACTAAATCAAGCCTGATTGGATTGATTAAAACTTTTCTCATCAGGACATTTCTAATGCACTGTGTGTGGGCAAATGAGTCTTTGAAATGTGGGCCACACACTGTTGACACTTATGGCAAAGATCCTGGATCTTCCAAATGGCCAGGTAACAACTAAGAGGGGCCACCTTCTTTATTTATGTGAAATCGATGCTACTAACAAAATAGACTATCGGATTTGGAAATGCCTGTTATCGCAGTCACTAGAAACCTAACATTTATTCTGACTGTATAACCATGTGGCTGAGCACCTGAAACTTAGAAAGCACTTAATAATAAATGTTAGCAATAATAATAATTGTCATTGTAATCCAGACTCTGGTCATGTAGAAAATGTTTCTACCAAGTTGGCTTTTCTGTGCCTTCTGTCTCTGTCACAGATATGTGGGAAGATGGGCACTCCTTTCTCATCTCACTATCCCTGGCTAGATAAGGAGGTGTGTAATGGGAATATGAACCCAATTTTAGTATGAATCTGAATAATGATAACTTGGAAGCTTACATTAGCAAAAAGAGGGAAAAAATGTCATGTCAGGTCAACTAGAAACTACCACTTGGAATTGTTCAAAATGTTCTCGCCTCTTAGTACCACTTTGTTTTTCCTCTGTCACCACAGACAATGAAGAGTTTTCTGTGTAGAAAAACAGATGGAACCAAATCTTACTCTAAGGTTGGGTAAAATAAAAATAAATGTGGGGAGATTCGTGCAATGAGTGGAATTATGTTCCCACTGAGAGGAACACAAATATAAAACAGACTGAATACAAGAGGAATTCCCCAGAGGTCCCTGGAGTTAACAGGGTTTTCTGGAAGCACCGAGAACCTGATCTTCTGTGAGAAGACTTTTGTTTTTGGTTGGTTTCTCATTTTAACTGAGCTGTATACTGCAGAGGACCGACTTACTGTGCAGCAAGTCCTGAGTGTGGTTCACTGGGGGCCTTCAAAATGGGGGTGACTCATGTATTTGTTTACCACACCTCTCTCTTCCCTCTATCTGCCCACAGCTCCGTCCACAGCCTGCTATGCAATCAACCTGCTACCATAGCTTCATCACAAACTTTGGGTGACTATCAGCAAAAGTGACACTTTCCTAGATCTCTATCTGGCTATCACTTTTGACATTCCCAAGTTGATTGACTATGCTATCACTAGATTAAGAACATAAATCTGGTCACTAGATTTACAAACATAAGCTTCCCTCTTTTATCTCTTCTCCTTTTCTATTTCGCCTCCGTGTGGCAATTCTGCCTGGACTTTGGAGTCTACCTAACTACATAGACGCTGGCTACTAACTTCTTTATTCTGGGTTTTTTGTTGTTGTTTTTTAAAGATTTATTTATTCCTCCCTCTCCCCCTTGTTGTTTGCGCTTGCTGTCTGCTGTGTCTGTTTGTCTTCTTTTTTAGGAAGCACTGGGAACTGAACCCTGGACCTCTCATGTAGGAGGGAAGTGCTCAATTGCTTGAGCCACATCTGCTCCCTGCTTGATGTGTCTCGTCATGTCTCCTTGTTGTGTCATCTCATTGTGTCAGCTCGCCACGTCAGCCTGTCACATCAGCACTGGCTGATGCTCATCTTCTTCAGGAGGTACTGGGAACTGAACCCAGAACCTCCCATGTGGGAGGCATGCACCCAACTGCTTGAGCCACATCTGCTCCGTTATTCTGCTTTATAGTCTTTTAGCCATAACACATTGCTGCAAAGCCATTACTGTCTCCACACAGCTTTCTGATATCTACCTAGGTCCCAACTTTCCATCTTTACCACTGTTATCATTGCAGTACCAATTCCCAAGTATGGAAGAGGCCTGATAACTTGTTTCTACTCTTCTCTCTCCATCTCCAATGATTTAATTCTTACTCATCCTTCCAGTTTCCACTTGGAAATTCTCCTTTTATAAGGATTCCATGCTTGCACACATCTCTAAACATACTACAATTAGGGTAGTCAATGTTGGGTAAGCTTACAAAGGAGTATGTCAATGACAGCAGGCTGAGCCACAACAGGCACTAAGCTTAAGGTACACGTAGTTTATGGGAATCTGCATTCCTGAGCCCGAGGAGCACTGGAATGGTTTGCATTTTGTTTCCTTTGGGGACCTTTATCAATAATAGCTTCTCCAAATTTCTGCACTTTGTTATCCACAATCCGTGCCAAGGGTACAGTTAGACAAAGCAGAATTCATCTCTCCCTTGTCTATTATGTGGACCTACACAACTTTCGGGCAGGCTTTATACTGGTGTGGGGTTTCTGGTTTCCCAGAAATCAGACATGTCTCTGGTACTATGATGCTGGATGTGAGAGCCTGTATCTATCTGAGGAGGCCAATTCCCACAAGAGGAAGAAAAGAACACCTGTTAGAACTCTAGAACTATCAAAAGCTCTTGCCCCTTTGGCTCTCCTGATAACTGTTCCAGGTGCTAATTATAGGATGGGGGTTTATATGGTGACAGGAGGGTAGTGACAAAGAAGGTCACCACAGATATTTTCAGCCTATATAAACTTGGGGACTGTTTCCTTTTGAGTTCATCTTGAGACATCACAGTCAATTCCCAATGACACTACTGGGCATTGTGAGGTCATCAACATTCCGCAAACCAGGCCAGAAGTTGGTTAGTGCTCCTAAGGTAGTAGCTGGCACTATTAGGCACTATTAGGGCAAACACTTAAAATTTTATGTATATTCTTGTATTGTTAGGTTTTGTTTTGTTTCTCCAGTTATTTTTTTATTTTTATTTTTTTTAAAGATTTATTTATCCCCCCCTTGCTGCTTGTGTTTGCTGTGTCCATTTGCTGTGCATTTCCTCCGCGTCCGTTTATCTCCCCCTTGCTGTGAGGTCTTGCTGCATCAGCCCACTGCGCCGCGCGGGCCGGTCTGCCCTCACAAGGAGGCCCCGGGAAGCGAACCCGGGGACTCCCATATGGTAAACGGGAGCCCTATCGATGGAGTCACATCCGCTTCCCTCCAGTTATTTTTTAACTGAGATAATTTCTTATATTTGTGCACATCCTCTTTAATGTCTGAAGCTCAGCAACTGTGCAAAGTATTTAATATATTAAAAGTTAAAAACCACAGGCATATAGCTTTTAAAGGTGTTAATCTAAAAGATGTGGATACAATTGTCTAATAAATTTTGAAATTTCAAAGTTCTTCTTAGTAGCTCAGATAGACCTTTGAAACAGCCAGCAGAGATTATTAAAGGAGATTATGAAGAAATATGGCATTTTGCATAATTTCAACATATACCATCCAGGTATTATTAGAGATCACTATATACTCCTGGAATATTAAACATAGTGTGAAAGTAAAAGAAGTGCTTCTTTTACTCTTTTGAGAAAAATTAAAAATGGGGTAACATTCTTTTCATATCCATGAAGAGCTTTTTCAGATTAGGGCTGGGACTACACTAGTAACTAATCGTTATGGGCCTCTGCTGAACACTAAGGCACAGGGAGGATCATCAGAAAGTCCCACAATAGCATGCACTCATTTCCAATCACTTCCACGTGACAGAGGCCAGCTAGTCTGATTTGCCTCTAGGGATATGCTCTCCTTTAAAACATGAAGAAGTTGACTTTTAGAATCTCAGGGGCATTGGTCAGTTTGATCCTGAGAATAGCCTGACACCAATATTTTAATTAGAATTATACCAACACTGATAAACTGTTTACTTTTTTTTTTTTAAGATTTATTTTACTTATCACTTGCCCTGCCCTTGCTGCTTGTGCTCGCTGTCTACTCTCTGTGTCCACTCACTCCGCGTTTTTGTCTTCTTGTCTTCTCGTCTTTACTTTAGGAGGCACCAGGAACCGATCCTGGGACCTTCTGATGTGGGAGACAGGCACTCAATTGCTTGAGCCACCTCAGCTCCCTAGTTTGTTGTGTCTCTCATTGTCCTTTTCCTCTGTGTCTCTTTTTTGTTGCGTCATCTTGTTGCATCAGCTCTCCATGTAGGTTGCCAGCTCACTGCGAGGGCCTGCTTTTGCCTTCATCAGGGGGACCTGGGAATCAAACTCGGGACCTCCCATATGGCAGACGGGAGCCCAATCGCTTGAGCTTCATCCGCTTCCCCTGTTTGCTTCTTGACCAATTTCTTTTCAGTGCAGCTTTGCTGATTGCTTTCCTTTTATTGAAATTATTTCTATTGGGATCAACTATATTCCATTTACATTGTTAAAAAGATTTAATTTATTGATACATTTTAATGTCTATAATAAGTTTTTCCAAATAGAGCATCTGCTATTTCAAATTTTCTTTTCTTTTTAAAATTTTATTGTGTAACATATACAGCATAAATTTTCCCATTTTAAACACTTTCATGTGTACAATTCAGTAATATTAATTATATTCACAATTTTGTGTTACCATTGCCATCAACAACTATACCAAAATGCTTTCATTATCTCAAGCAGAAACTCTGACCCATTAAATATTAACTTCTTTCTCCCCACCACTCGCTAGCTCCTGGTAACCTGTAATGTTCTTTCTGTCTCTATGAATTTGCTTATTCTAGGTATTTCATATAAATGAAATTATACAATATTTGTCTTTTTGTGTTTGGCTTATTTCACTTAGCATAATGTCTTCAAGGTTCATCCATGGTGTCACATATATCAGAACTTCATTCCTTTTTATAGGTGAATAATATACCTTTGTGTGTATATGCCACATTTTGTTTATTCATTCATTGGTCGATGGACACTTGGGTTGCTTCACCATTTTGTTCTTGTGAATAATGCTGATATGAACATTGCTGTGCAAATATCTGTTTAAATCCCTGCTTTCCTTTTTTTTTTTTGACATATACCTAGGAGGGGAATTGCTGAGTTACATGGCAGTTCTATGTTTAACTTTCTGATCACCACCAAACTGCTTTCCATAGTGGCTGCACCATTTTCAATTTTCTTTTGTGATCACTATTTCTACTAGGTCCATGCCATGTAGATCTGAGTTTATGAGGCAGAAAATAACAGGGAGGGAGGGGAAAGGAGAGTGGCAGAGAGCGAGAGAAGAAAGAGATGCTAAAGAGAAGCAAACATAGAGACAAAAAGGCTGCAGGTGTCTGGAGTACTGACTCCGAAGGATGGGGATACATAGCAGGGTCAAAATATCCCTGGAGCTTATTTTCAGGAGAAGAAGGTCTCTAGGGAAGTACAGCACCAGCACAGAGCTTGGGGAAATGGAGCTTTCCCAAAAACTATATTGGTGAAATATACTCAAGGGGACTGCTTGATTATTACAATCTGAATTTGTTGATAATGTGGACAGGATTTTTGATAGTCTTCACACTAAAGTGTCTGTTTGTATTTCTCTATGACAGTTCGGTTCTCCAAGTATGTTTCAAAGAATCCTGGGGTTTCCCAAGATATAAATATTTTCAGAGTAATAATATAATAATAATACCATGCTGCCATTTGCACTGATGGAGCTAAAGCAATGGTGGGTAAAACTGTGGAATGGCACCTTGCCACACATCAAGGCAGCGGCACCAAACTGTACTAGCAGTCACTGTATTTTCCACCATCGCACATCTTTATGCACATCGTAAAGAAATTGCCAATTTCAAGTAAGAACATCCTTGGTGAACAGTAAAACTATTAATTTTGTTAAATTTCAACCCTCGAATACATGTCTTTTTAATATTCTGTGTGACCAAATGGGAAATAGGCATTTATTTGTATTTATGCAGCACTTTTGTTGCAAGATGAACTGCAATGGTTTTTCTGAGGAAATTCATTTGTGCAATGGTTTGGGTAGCGAGCTAAACTATTTTTTCCATGGAACATCATTTATACTTGAAAGCAAAATGTTGTTCAGATTTGGTTATTTGGCAGTCATTTTCTTGAAAATGAATAAAGTAAATGTCAATTCAAGGAAAACAACTGACAGTTTTGTGGCTAATGATAAATTTTGCACTTTCAAGTGAAAATTTGAAATTTGGGAAAACTTGTGAACTTGACAACTTTCCAACACTTAAAGGTTCTTCTGATGAGATCTGTGGTGGTATTAACATACGGGATTTTTAAAAAATATTTTCATATGTTGAAATATGTTCACCCTTTGGAAGATGTGCATAACCCAATATTTTCCAAATGATTAATGCATGCTGTTACAAACAAACAGGTAAAAGGTCCATTTAATTTGCAAAACAGACCAGCAGATAATTCAGCCAGATATTAAAGGGATTTGCAAAAACGCTAAATGATGCTATTCTTACTAAAATTCAAGAAGATATTTTGCATAAAATATGATTTTTATGGTAATGTATAATGGCTTTATTTTGATGAAATGAATTAATAAATATAAAAAAATGCTCCACACATAGTTATACCTAATAGTAATTTTAATTTATTAATCAATTAAATTAATAAATACTGATAAATATAAGCCAAAATATACCCATCTGTTTGGGGTCTCAATTTTAATAGGTAAAGTCCTAAGACAAAATTTCAGAACTGCTGCTCTCCCATGATGAACAATTCTTGAAGCAGCATTTCTCAGTTATTTTTTTCATAGAACACTAGTTTTATGGAATGACTCCTATAAAAGGGCCTGAGTCTAGAATAAGTTTTGAAAATTTGGAGAAACACAGCAAACGCCATTCTTGGAGAGTTGCAATCCATATTAGCCTGTCAGAGGGCTATGAGAATTACTGCTGTACTGCATTTGCTTCATCTTATTATCTAGTATTTCTTTATGTGATTTTGGGGAGTTGGTGGGTCCAGAATATGCTGGTCACCTGACTTGAGATAAGGGGAAGGGGCACAGTGCAAATCTATCATAACTTACCTTCAAGCCGGACCACCAGGGGTACTTTGAGTTCCAGCTCCCGGCAGGCTTTGGTGATGCCATTTGCAATGATGGCACAGTTCACAATTCCACCAAAAATATTGACAAGGATGGCTTCAACCTGGAGCCAAAAATAGGAAGTTGTCCATCAAAATGCTAACAGGAGATATTCTGAAAATTACTGGCTAAAGAATGGAGACAATTTTAAAAAGGTTCCTTGGGTGTTTTTTTCTTTTGTTTTGACACAGAGCATAAAATATAAAACAAAAGCCCCAGATAACATTAAGAAAGTTAAAATTTAGTACTGAATTAATAAATATCAATATGTAACATTACCATATTAACCCATATTATACCATCAACCACTCCCCTGAACTCAAAATGAATTCAATCAGCATGTATTTGTCTATTTATTATATACTGTCTTCTGATTTTTCTTATATGGTTGTCTGGAAGTGTTCTTTTTACAAGTACTATCATTTAAAATTTCATGCACTGGAAGCGGGAGTGGCTCACTCGATAGAGCCCCCATTTACCAAAAGGGAGGCTCTGGGTTCGCTTCCCGGGGCCTCCTTGTGAGGGCAGGCTGGCCCGCGCAGCCTAGTGGGCTGATGCAGCAAGCCCTCACAACAGGAAGCGGGTGTGGCTCAACCGGTAGAGCCCCGGTTTACCACGTGTGAGGCCCCGGGTTCGCTTCCCGGGGTCTCCTTGTTAGGGCAGGCAGGCCCGCGCGGCGTGAGGGACTGATGCAGCGGGACCTCACAGCGAGGGGAAGATAAGCAGACACGGAGAAGACACACAGCGAATGGACACAGCAGCACAAGCAGCAAGGGG
>JAQZBX010039850.1:0-22891 GCA_029593785.1 Cabassous unicinctus
GAAAAGTACACATGAGTGTGGGCATGCTACAGGGTGAGACACCGGTGTTTATTTTTTATATAAAAGTAGAATGAGAGTTTTTTTCTTTCTTAAATATTTAGTTTTGATGACTATTTTCTGATGATTTTTGGGTTTTAATCCATAGATACATAAAGTGAATTTATGAAATAATTTGCTGTATATAGTAGTAGCAATTTATTCCATGTAACAACAAATTATGACTTTGTAGGACAAACAGTAGAGAGGATCATCTTTTTTTCTTTTTGAAAAACAGGCACATAAATTTCAGAATGCTAATTTTTCAGGAATTCTCTCAAATGTATCAATTGGCTAATCTTGGAATGGTTGTTTAACCTCTTGTGCCCTAATGTTTCATTTGGTTAAATGAAATTACTAATAATAATAACTCATAAGGGCATTATGAGGCTAAACTAAGATGATAGTTATGTTGATAATTTTTAGAAATGCCAAGTAGGCTGACTCTTTTCCTTCCTGTTATTTAGGTAGTCCTGCTCACCATTACTTTCTGGTCAGACCTTCCTTAAATGATATCTTACCAAATCTGTTTCTTTTGCTTAGCCTTGGATAGAGGAAAGCCTATTCCCAATCTCTCACCTACATTAGCTTGGGTCAACAGAGGTAATTAAGTCTAAAAAGATAACTTGACTTAAACACACAAAAAATATTTGAGGCTAGGAAAAGAATAATCAAATTATCAGTCATAATGGTTCTAAAAAAGTAAGCTAAGAGGTAGCTATCAGATACTATCTACAAACCTACTCTAAGTAGCTTTAACATAAATTTTACATGTTCCCCAAATCTTTGTAGAGTCACATGTTTCTTGTGTTTTGGCCAGTATTCAACAGTTTGAGGAGAATTGTCTTCCATGATCTATCTTCAGTGTTGTTGGTGTCACTATTTCTGATGTAGTTCCCTTGCAGAACTCTGCCATATGTTTCTTAAATTGTGCTAGTTACACCATATGTATAACAGAAATGCCATTATATATTTGCCCCTTATTTCCTCATTTATTGTTTGGAAAATGACTCCTTTAGTCTGTCCTCGATGGTGCTATCTTACAGTAAAATAATAATCCTTTGTGAAGATTTATAAGTTGCTGTCGTTTCTCAGAGAAACCTAGGTAGGTAGAATTTTCTGTTTTAATTAGGCTCACAAAAGTAATTATTAAATTATTTCTAGGGAAGTAACAATGTGAATGAAACTAAAATTGTTTACAACTCGATGCTGTCATTTTGATTGATAGTCATTCTCTAGTGATGTCACTAAAACTTAACCTAAACCACATACTCCGTATCCCCATTTTTTAAAAATTTAGGTGTCTAGAGTTTACATTTCCTGGGATATGTTACAGTTTTTATTCTTTCGTGTTATGTCATCAGCTTTTATTTTGTTTTTATATGCATTCCTTAATAATTTTGCTTAAAGTTTTATTAAAACTACCTCTATCTTTATTTTTTATTTTACAACTTCTTAATTTATCTATTTATCTCTTCTTGATTTCAGAGACGACCACCAGATAATTCTTTTTATGTTCGAACATGTAACAAGAATCCAAAGAAAACAAAATGGTGGTATCATGGTAAGCAGTTTTAATTTGGTATAATGTTTTAGCGTTTTGGTTTAAAAGATTATATCTTTGTTTTCTAAGACTTGGGAAAAGGGAAGGAAAATATTGATGTTATGTTTTCATAACATGAAGAAGATTCTTTAAAATAATTTAATTTATGGGTATATTAGACTGGATTTTTAATGGGGCAAATAAAATGATGGCTGTCATAAAAGTAAAATCTGAAATTGCTTTAAAATTCTGAGACTTTACCATTTCATTATTTAAAAAAAAGAAATCATTAATTTTTAGATCAAATTAGAACTATTGGTAAACACATTACATTAAAGTAGAAGTTTTGATGCTTTGTATACTCATTTAGTTCTGGTACTGTTCATAGCAGGGAAAAGAGTTGCATTAAATTAGAGGTGTCCTATTAAATTAAAGTGCTGCTTCTTCTAATAGTTATCCCCCCAAAGAATTTGAGGTTCTCCTGACTATAGCTTTATGAATACAGTGCCCTCAATAATTTTATCATTCTTGTTGGGAGGCTTTGTAATTCAGAGCTACTAACATTATTTCCTGGTTGACCTTACTGACTTCAAAGGAGAAGTATTTGAAATTAAAAACAAAAACTTTTTATTCCCCTATAATGTACTTTTTGGAGTGAACAAAAACTACCCTATGTGATATTTGTATACATAAAAGCATTTCTTTCATTTT
Source organism: Cabassous unicinctus (assembly GCA_029593785.1). Classification (NCBI taxonomy): domain Eukaryota; kingdom Metazoa; phylum Chordata; class Mammalia; order Cingulata; family Chlamyphoridae; genus Cabassous; species Cabassous unicinctus. The sequence goes on from JAQZBX010039850.1 coordinate 2,291, forward strand.
CCTTTTTAAAAAAATGTTAGCCTAATAGTAAATCCAAACTGGCAAAACTAATTGAGACTGTGAACAACAAAAAAAGAATATGACCTTCCCCTTATCTTTCTATCCAATGTGAAACTTTCTATAACATCACTTAAGTTAAGTGTATTAAAAAGTTTTTCAATTACAAGACTTCTCTAAAGTGTTGGGATAAAAGGTGACTAGAATGAATGCAGTAGTACTATCCTGACAGTTACAAATTAGAAAGTAGAGTAAAACAAGAATGCCATTCCTGAGAGCCACAGAAATATAAACATTTGGAATAATCTTCATGAGAAATGCAGGTGAATTATAAGAGAAACCAGTATTGTAACAATGTACATTCTTTATAAATTATAGAGTTAATATAATTTAGTAAAGATCTTGTGGAATATTGGGAGTAGGTACTTGAAAAAAGTTCATTTGAGAGAAAAACAAGAATAGAAAAATTTTAAATTTCAAACTATGAAGGATAATGAAGACAAATTAATCTGTCACACACTGAGACATATTGGTACAAGAATAGATCATTGAAATAGAATTACTCTTATCTGGGCTCCATTGAATATATGGTAAATGAAACAGCACAACTCAGTGAGATGGAGAAAGATAATTTAGTAAGTAGAAAAGTGTAATGAATCATTTTGAGAAAGAAATATATATGTTCATGTCATATAAAATATTTCCTGTGGATTGAAATACATACTTTTGAAAATTCAACAATAGAAAAACTATAAGAAGAAAAATTGGGTATCAAATCTCTGAAGAAAGGTGGAATTTCTGATTTAGAAAGAATTAAATTAAGGATTTAATTACATGAAAATTTAAAATTTTTATAAAAGTACCCCAAAAAATCTCAAAGCAAGTCATTATAAAGTAAATTTTATTGCAAAGTAGAGTGGTGGTCAATTTCCTGTTCATTAATAACCCAGATATCATGCAACAATACTATTATCCCAACTACGAGAAAAGGTTAGTATCTGGTAGGTTGAATTATCATTAGAGACCGTTGAGTCCCTCAAAAGGTTTTCACTGTATAAGTAATTATACAATTAATAAACACTCAGCAAAGGGAAACTGAAAAATATAGAAAACTATAAATAGGAATAAAAGTAATTCCTAATTCCATGAGTAAAAAGAAAGCATAGTTAACATTCTGGTGAACATGTTTCCTTCTGTGCACCATAGTTAAGAATATACAGTTTTGTATCCTGATTATTTAAGGTTAATATACTACAGTAATCCATTTCTTTGTGTTACTAAAAAAATTTTAAATACCACTTACTCTTAACTTTATTACTTTAAAGTTTTAAATTTTCCCACTTTAAAAAAATTTTTTATTACACACCCCATACAGTAAAGTGTAAAAATAAACAAAAAGTAAAAAACTGCCATAATTCTACATCTCCATTAACATTTCAGTATATATCCTATCAGAATTATATAGTCATTCATAAATATGTAATTGTTTATGCATTTTATATAAAGAATGGAATTATATATCCACATAAACACCATTTGTATCATTTTCACATAAAAGACATATCATGAACATCTTTTGATGTTCATAAAGATACCTACATCGTTGTTTTGTTGTGGGGTTTTTTGGTGGGATTCTTTTGTTTGTTTGTTGTTTTTTTTAGGAGGTATTGGGTTGTGAAGCCAGGACCTCACACATGGGAAGCAGGTGCTCAGCCACTGAGCTAATCCACTCCCCAAAGAGAGTTGGTTTTTTCATTTGTTTCTTTGTTTTATTTATTTGATTTTAGGAGGCACCGGGGATTGAACCCTGGACCTCATACATGGGAAGCAGGCACTCAACCACCTGAGCTACATCCACTCCCCTACATCATTGTTTTTAATGGCTGATAGTATTCTATTGTATCAATATGTCTTAAATTAATCCTCTATGTAGGACAATTAAGTTGGCTTTCAATTTTTTACTATTATAAGTAATGTTGTTATGAATGGCCTAAAGTATAGATTGTTGCAAACATACTCATTACCACATTAGAAAAAATTCTTAGGAATAGGATTCTTAGACAAAAGATATGCCTCTTTTTAAAGCTTTTGGTAGAGTTTAGGACTCTAAGCAAAGTTGAAAAAGGTAAAGGAGAGTGACGTTTCATGGTCTCCATGAAAAGCTCATCCATAAGAAATACTGATGAATATAATCAGGATCACTGAGTTGATTTATTAATGGAAGAATTCCTTGTGCAAGGATTTCCCCGACAAAGTATCTCATAATTGTGTTCTGGAAATCTCCAAGAGGTAACCATAAATATAATAAGACCTCACACAAATCCCTTAAGAATCCTTCATCTTTGGGAAAAGTGCAGACTAGTTCATGGCAAACTTCCTTGGCCATTTCAACTTCAACTTCAAAGAAGGTATCTACAAGATCTTCTGCTGTACTTTTTACTTGATCATCTTTCTCTGTTATTTTCTGTTGAGCTTTTCTGAATACTCGAAAATGTATGCCAAAACCAGTGTGTGTAGTAAAATAAGGTTGCCGGTCTATTTCTTTTGACCTAGTAGCAAGCTGAATGAGTGCATTTTGAAGAGTCTGCCTAATTTCAAGAAGAAAAGATTCATAATTCACTTAGTGTATAGTACCAATAGTGGACATAATCCCTCAAGGAAAACCAAATAACGTGCTTGAGAGGTTCATCAATTATATTGGCACCTATCAGTCTTCTATCAACCTTAATAGTCTTGTCTTCCCATTTCATTTCTTCTAAGGATTTAGGAACTCCAGTGGATGTTGGAGGAAAAAATGAGTGTTCACACTGCTCTAGGTACTTCTCTGAGTTTGTTTTTCCAAATAAGAGTAACCACAAAATCCCCACCCCCAAAGCAGAGGATATAAAAAGCCAAATAAATTACGAAGGGTCCAAAAGTTACTAGAAAAAGGACAATACCAAGGCTTCCCCATCCCCATGTGGAAGGACTGGCTTCTGTTAACTTTATTACACCCCAGGGAAGTGAGCTCCTCCCTAGTCTTGCTGCATGGCAACAGCCATAGCAACAGCAAAAACTGCCAGGCTGTTGCCAATGGCGATAACTGCTCCTTCAGGCTTTCCCTAGGCGTGGCTTTACTTGGCTTAGCTGGCATCCTCCCTCCGGCCCGCTGCTCGCAACCAACGCGCTGCCATCTTGGAAGAGCGACGTCCGCTAAAAATATACTTGAGAATAAAAACAATTAATAACATAGTCCAAAAAAGTTCAACTCAGTAAAATAATTACAAATTTAAGATTTGAAACTATTAATTATTATTGAATTGGCAGAGTTTCATAAAATGAATCATGGAGAGTAAAGGGTAGAATAAAAGTGTTTTCATACTTGCTGGTGGTATAGCAAGTTAATGTAACCCTTAAAGAAAGCTGTTTAGCAATATTTAGCAAGCTTAGAGTTCAAGATCAAACCCTTATTAAACTGATAATCCATCCTAAGAAAATAATCTTTAATATAAAAATTTTATGAAAATGTTCAGTGGAACATTGTTTATAATACATACTCTATTCCTTGTTCTGCCATGCTAGTTGTTGCTCGACATGTGGTGTTTGGATTGAATCCTTCTAACACACGCACACCAGTTCTTGGGAATTCTTTCACCAAAGCCTCTTGATTGTTCCCTTTGAGGAACCCAATGAACTTTATTACTGTGCCTGGAATACTGTTTTTGTTTGTTAAGAAAGAAAAACCAATTTATTTCTGTGAAAACAGTATAAGCTCCTTATAAACAGTTTAAGCACTGAAGGAAAGTATAAAAAGAAAAAAGTATAACCTCAAGTTCCGTCATTCAAATGCAGCCATCATTAACATTTCTGGTATAGCATCCTAGACATATTTCTATACATTTTTATAGATAGGAGGGGAGATAGAAATACTTTGATAAAAATGGGATCATGCCATATGTCTTTTTTTTTTTTTTTTCCCAGTGAAAAAGATTTAATTTTACTTGCATCTAATTGAAAAAAAAGGATGGAATTCTGGTTTTGTTTTAGAGTTTTAAAATTTTAAATATCCTGAGATAATTCTGATATAAATGGTCATTTGAGAATTAACTAATTCAGGGATTCTTAAAATTTTTAACAAAAACCTACTTTAACTCACCTTAGACCCAAGGATGAAAATATACTAAGAGTGAAATATTGAAAAAAGATATTTCACACAAACGGTACCCAAAGCAGAGCAGGAGTAGCTATACTGGTATCAAACAAAACAGAATTTAAATGTAAAAAAGTGATAAGAGATGAACAAGGTCATTATATATTAATAAAAGGGACAATCCATCAGGAAGGAGTAACAGTCACAAATATCTATGCACCTGACCAGGGTTCCCCAAAATACTTGAGGCAAACTCTGGCCAAACTGAAAGGAGAAATAGACATCTTTACAATTTGGAGGCTTCAACATGCCACTCACATCAGTAGATAGAACAACTAGACAGAAGATCAACAAGGAAACAGAGAACTTGTTATATGATAAACAAGCTGGACATCACAGACATATACATAATATTATACCCCACATCAGCAGGTTATACTTTGTTCTCAAGTGCTCAAGAACCTTTCTCTAGGATAGACCACATGTTGGGCCACTACACGGCTCTCAATAAATTCAAGAAGATTGAAATCATACAAAGCACCTTCTCTGATCATAATGGAATGAAACTGGAACTCAATAATAGGCGAGAAAGAGGAAATTTTGCAAATATATGGAGGCTGAACCACACACTCTTAAACAATGAGTGGATCAAAGGAGAAATTGGTAGATACATTGAGACAAATGAAAACAGTAACATTTGCTTATGGGATACAGCAAAGGCAGCACGGAGAGAGGGAAGTTTATAGCCCTAAATGCATATATTAGAAAAGAAGAAAGAGCTAAAATCAAAGAACTGAACAACTGGAGAAACTAGAAAAAGAACAGCAAACCAATTCCAAAGCAAGCAGAAAGGAGTAACAAAGATTATGGCAGAAGTAAATAAAATTGAGGACAACAAATAAATGAACAATAAATATTACTAAAAAACAAAACTACTTTAAATGAACTTTTATTTCAGTTTACATTGCTGACTTCTTATTCTTCCATCCTCTTGCCTTTTAATACCACTCAGCTGACTCTTTCTTCAATGCCTTTACAAAGAACATTTTTTATTTTTTTAAAAATTCCTAAAGTGTCAGTGATCTCTTTTCTCCTCGTATCATAGTTCCTAAATATATTGAAAAAAAAATCAAGAATATTCTTATCAATTGTAACAAACGTACCACACCAGTGCAAAATGTTAAAAAAAAAAAAAAAAAAAAAAAAGAATAGAAGAATTATCCTTTGTCTTTCATAGTGTTTTTGTTTTGTTTTCGGTTTTGCCAGGGATTGAACTGGAACCTTGTATGTGGGAAGCCAGCACTCACCACTGAGCCACATTGGCTCCCATAAGTTGTTTTTTGTTTGTTTGTTTGCTTGTTGTTTGTTTTTTTTGTTTTTAGGAGGCACCGGAAACCAAACCCGGGACCTCCCATGTGGAAAATAGGCCCTCAACCGCTTAAAGCCACATCCGCTTCCCCATAGTGTTGTTTTTAACGACATGTCCTTTACAAAACTTGAGAAGAAAGTGTCTTGAAGTGGCAGATTTTTAAAATACATATATTTTGAAAGTACGACCCTCCCTCCCAACCTATCCCTCACTGGCACTAAAGGGAATATTACTACTTTTCCCATCCTTACTCCCTGGCAGAAAAATTTTAAAAGGATAATCCATTTTCATGCCCCACTAATGCTGGCTTCTATAAGAAAAAAGACTTATTTATAAAAAAGTCCTGTATCTAAGAATGCTTCAGGAATTTCTTATTCCCTGCTTTTTAATACCAGAAATGGGGAAAGGTCACAAAGTAAAACCAAAAACATAAAAATTATTTAAAATAAAATCCTATTCAGACAGTCCAATTTGCATGGAAACTCATTTTCCCAATGAACAGATTAAAAATATCCCTTCTTAAAAAACAGAAAAGCAAAAACAACAAACCATTTTAAAAAGGCATTGGATTTTAATTCACCTAAATTCTGATTATCCTAATGCACTCTCCTGTCCCAGGTACAGATACATTTTTTTTTAACTTACAGATAATTCTTTTTAAAACTTTCCTTGTTCATTGACTTACAGTGACCATTTTTCTCTCTCTTTCTCTTCCCCATTCCCCGCCCCCCCCTTTTTTTTATTCTCTCATTAGGTTCTTCTCTAACATGCAATCACTTATTAAAGAGTAAAAGAAAATAACATTAATATTTAGAGACCTTTGCATATAATAAGTTATACTGATGTGTGAATATATATCCCTTATTGTTACTTACTTGACATTGTCATTTTGTTCCCCAGAATTCTTTTATAGCTCCACTGTAAAAGACTTAATTCACTGGAGAATTAAGGTTATATATACAATGAAGTACAGATATTCTGTGTTGCCAGTTAAGGCAGAGGTCCATATGCTTTGAAAAAGCAATTGACCAGAGAGGGTAAAGTTTTTTTTTTAAAAAAAGACATAACCAGAATAGGTACGTGAATAGACAGACAGATAGCCCACCTCAGCATACACATGGGATAGAGTCAGTAATAGAGTCTTCCTTAGAAAACAGGTCTATATCAAGTCCAGTATATGAAAGAATGAGTGATTGCGTTCTCAAAGTTCTAGATTATAAATATCCGTAATAATTGTCCTTGAAAAAGATACAAAGTAGACATTACTAATTGCTAACCGAGACCATAAAAATATTTCAGTGGAATAGCCAGCTGGTTTCCTGGGGTCAATATTAAACATGTACTGCTTTCCACAGAAGGGAGTACATACAGATCAATTCAAAACAAAACATATCTGGGTTCCCATAGCATTCTCCTTAGATGATAGAGAACAGTGGTCAGTTATAGATAGAATTGAGTTTTGCCTTAAGAAAACTGGGCTTTTTAGGAAGTAAATTGGCATAGAGATTAGCTGGCATGTGCAGAAATCTTGATGAGTCTGTAATTTTGGTAAAAGCAAAGTAATAATTTTTATTAATGTAAAGAACTACATTCTGGTTCCATGCAGCTGGAGAATTCCTGTAGAATTATAAGGATTATGAGGGAACAGAAACATAAAATTGTCTCAGATTAGTATTATGAAACTACTTTTCTCCTTGCTTAATACCTGTTATCGTGAATTTACCTGTTGTGAAACTTTTATTCTTTCTTTTAGGGTTACAGAACCACTTTCTAAATTCCTGAGTCCAAACTTTTATTCAGTTTAACAGTGTTTACCAAATTCTCTTTCCTACTGGATAACAATTCTATTGTCTGTCTACTCTGAAATCTTTCTTGAATTAAATAAAGTGATACTTTAATTCCCTAAAACGTTGAGAGACAAAACTTAACTGTAAAGATAATATTTCTGTCTTTCTTAGAAGCAGCATCCAACTTCATATCTACTACCTATTAACTGTTCCTTTTCTTCTAGTCTTCTATCCCTGGGAATAGCCAGGGAGATGTTTCCCAGTATAATGTGATGGTTCTTATACTCTGGGGAAAACTAAATTACCATCCTCTAACAGTTCTCTCTCATTCATGTTTCCCAGAAGCCCATGACATTAACCATGGTAGGTGCCACGTCTTTGGAATTGGTCATTTGTATATTGTATTTGAGAGAATAATTTTTAGTAGGGGCTTCTACAGTTCCAGAAAAAAAATTAAATTGTTATAAGAGATATTTTTCAAGCAGGCTCCTTGCTATAAATGTTTTCTTGTCCTTATCTGATTATTTAGCAAAGAGGTTAAATATATTGTCTTTCACCACCTTTTATAGATAGACCTATGTCTGTCTTGACCCAAGAAGGATTTACTCCAACAACAACTTATTTTTTAGTGAACCAGCCCTGGTATCCAATAATCTTTTTTATCTAGCTAACAAACTAAGTTCCTTCAGCTAATGAATGGGTTTTTCGCTTCCTATATGTGGCCCTCTTATTTAGGGAAATGATGACAGGGTTTTGGCTCGTACCTGTCTCCACACAAGTATTTGATCAAAGACTTTTTTTTTTTTTTTGCCAAATTTAAGAAGTTTCCTTTATTATTTCTTTATACACACACACACACACACACACATATGTATATATATATATATTTTTTTTTATTAAAGATTCTTAGATTACATGAATGTTACATAGAATATATAGGGGATTCCCATATGCATCACTCCTCACACCTTCCGTATTTTCCCATATTGGCAATATCTTTCATTAGTGTGGTACATTCATTGCAATTGATAAACACATTTTGGAGCGTTGCCAATAAGCATGGGTTATAATTTACATTGTAGTTTATACTCTCTCCCACTCAACTCTGTAAAAAGACTTTTGATTACATATAGCTAAGCAAAGAGTATTTCAATTTGGTTACTTGTTATCCTGTAAATTCCTGTGAGTCTAGCTGTCAGAGATAATTGAATGCCATCTTCAGAACTCTAGTAAGCTTAATTCTCCAACAATAGGACATTCGAGCCAGGTAGTATTGTACCAGTCCTAGGCTGTTTTTTATAATATCTTATTCAAGATGAAGATTGGGATATGGAGAATAGCTTTACATGGATTTCCTAATCATTTTGGTAGTTGATACATTCTACAAAATCCTACTGTACTGATACCCTTCCAGCATGAACAACCTAATAAATGGTACCATCTGTCAAAGATGGTATGTCTTTTGAGATACATCTTATTGCTGGTTAACTAGGTAACATTATGCACAAATTGAATTTTATTTGCTACTTTTCTTATTGTATACATTGCTATGTGGTACTATTCTGGTAATATGACATATTCTATTTGATAGAGTTTAGTGCCACCTTTAAGCTTAGAGATTTTACTTTGCATGTTCTTTAAGAGACAGTTTATAAAGTTTTAGTATTAACTTCAAGGATCCTAGTGTTGTTATAAAATACTCTATTGAAGAAGTGACTGTTTTAAAGAACCTCTTCATATTCTTTAGATTGTTCTACATCAGTGATACACATATCCTTTCTATTCCAAGTTCTGCAGTAATTTAAGAAACAAATATTTTCATGTGCAACGTCAGAGACTTGTTTCATGTGAAACGTACAGAGACTTTAAGAAGAAAACTACTGATATTTCTATTTACTTATTTAAAGAATTCTAATGAATTAGATAATAATATTTTAAACTAGTGTGTGCCCTTAAGGCATATGATAATGGAATATTCCTCTAGTTTGCCCAACATAAAAATCATATTTACTAGTTTTTAGCTCTCACTGAATCTTTATGAATAGCAGTTTCATTAGCAATATATCAATCCTGGAATGGGATAGTTTGTAAAATATTTTAGTCAATATTTGCAGAATTTTCTTCTTCTGAGCTTTGACAACTCTTGGGTAGATGCCACCAGTCTTGCTTTGTTCTGAAGCTTCTTTCTGAAAAATAATCAATCCTCAAAATAAATCCTTCAGATAGGTTTTGTAAAATAAGCCATGGACTAAAAGAAATTGTCTGTTATATAAATATGTGCTGAAGCTTCCAGAAGGTATTACTAAACAATTATTTGGGATTTTTAAATGACCACTTTTGCATATGTATCTGTATTTGTTAACTGACATAATTTCTGAAGAGAAATTAACAACATTACTTACTGATTGATTTGGAGATTGTTCCTCATTGGTGAAGTTACTTCCTTTGTAGTATGAAGACATGACTTGTTTTATTCTGTACATTAGGGTTAAATCGCATGGCAGTGTTGGCCAGGAATTTACTGTTACAATTTTAAATTGTTGACCATAAGAGAATTTTCTTAAAATGGTAAATCCTGAATATGTGTTTAGATATCTTTGCAAATTTTGAAACACGACTGTTCTATTTTATCTGTCTGTAAAAACAAGACTCGCTACCCCCCAAAACAAAAAGTTTGAAAAGAAAAGTTTGTGGATGGTCATATTTATTTTAGGCAAAACTAACATACTTAAAGTGTGTGTGAACTTCCATTTCCCTGAAAGAACAGAACTTGATTTGTCACTGTAATTGAACACAGATTGGACTTTTTTTTTTCCGCAGGTTTGGGAGAGGCAAGTGAGACATGTAAACCATATTCTTTTTGCTACTTGGAATTATATCTGTTAGACTAACTTGTAGGTTTTACTTATTCATGCTTGACTTTTTAATTCTCTTTTTTTCTCCTTTTCTTAAAGATGATACTTGTTGATGCCACTATTATCATCCTCCTAGCAGAAGATAGTCCTACTGAGAAAATGAGCACTTTGATCATTCAGTCTTTGAACTTTAACCTTTGACTGGAAGTGACCTATAGGCAATGAAGACTACTTCCTTTTACTGCATTTTTACTCGTGTGCATTCTGGGCGCATGTTGATCGCTGGTTCAGTCCAGGCAACTGACATGCTTTTAATAGTCATACAGTATTAATGCAGGTGTCAGGAAATGTCAAATATAATTCCATTTTTTTATTTTTATTTTTTTAAGCTTTTGGAAAAGTTCCAGGTCCTCATGTATTGTGCAATAACAATGACTTCCTTGGCGGTTTTGGTGCGTTCATTGCCGGCAATGGACGTTGTAACAGAAAAAGTTTTCATTAACTCCTGCCACCAAATGATTAATGCATGATAGGGCCTATGAAATGAACTTATCGGGTATAGTGGGATTATTAATAAAGTGAGGGATCCAACATTACTTTGAAAGTGACCCCAGCTGTTTATATTTGGATTCTATGCACTGTGATTCTAAGGTTAACAGCATGAATTAACATGCGTCTTTAAAGGACTGTAATGAAAGATCATTGCGTATTTATTGAATTGTTTATATCTGCTGTCAAATTGTTTTGACATGGAAGGTTTTCAAGTAACATTGGCAGAGAGGTACAATATGTTATCCCTATGGTGAAAATAAACTCGTTTGTTGTATATAATTCCTCAATCTCTGAAGTGAAGGTATGAGTAATATAGGGTATGAATGGTTTAATCAAGGCTTTATTTTGGAAGTAAGAAAAATGGCAGTGATGATTGAATTGCTGCAGTCCATAATTTGGGCTTGTTATTTATACATTAAAGATTTTTCCGAATAGATTACACGCTGTTACTTCCTGCTAGCCATCAGCATGAGCCCTACTGCCTAAACACTATTTCACTTATTTATGGTTGAAAAACTCATAAACATTTTTATTTGCAATCTTGTTTCTTTTATTGTTTCAAGTCAAGTTTGAATGTTACAATACTTTAACTGAAAAACTTTTGTCAAGTTTTTTCTTGTAAATTTTCTTTACTTGTACGTTTCATCTTGTCCTTCAACCCTGTACCCTAAAATAAGAAATACATTTTTGACAGAGGATTAATGTTTTAACAAAAGAGTGTGGACATTTTTATTTTAAAATTTAGGCAAAAGTACTCTATATGCTTATTTGTCTCACACAACTATATAGTTTTCCCTGGTGGGATTTGTTTTGTTTAGTTTTCTTGTTTAAAAGACTTTGCTTACAGCTAGATAATTTTTTGCTGTAGAAAAAAAATTGTTGAAAGGTCCATTTCTCAGTTCCATGTAAATGATAACTGCAGCTAGTTTCTCTTTTTAAAAAGCAATTAATGTATTTTATAAATTACCTTTTCACATATGCAAAATCTGTTTCTACTACAATGCTTTTTTTACTAATGCCTTATTGTTGCATTCTTTTTGAAATATCCTGCAGTGAACATATGAATTAATTTGGGCTTAGAAATATAAGCCAGTTGGCTGAAAGGTTTGAAATATGTACCCCAGCAAAACTGTCCAATCAATAATTGGCAAAGACTATTTAAAAGTGTTGTTTTTAATCTCTGTATAGATGACATTTTGTAGCTTTGTAGATGTTGTTAATTAAGGGCATATAATTTTACATTCAAAAAAAGTATAATTGCTGAACTCAGGGGTGGGTAGACTTCAAAAATATGTCTGCTGTAGAAATAACTTGAAAAAACAAAAAAACATGGCCAGCCACCAAATTGTGGACACTGTTTATAAAACTGCTCAGTAGCAGCTACCACTTTTTAAAAATTAAAAACTTTTTGTTGTTCTGTCCTGACTAGATTATACAAGTTCTCACAGTGTCTCTATCTACCTTATTAGTTAGTTTAACCAAGACAGAAAATGGTTTTTTTTTTTTTGGAATGCTTTGAACACTTAATTTTTAACTGCTTTTTTAAATATGAAATTTGCAGCTGTAAATTATGTATTTTCGTATTTTACATAACTGCTCTAAACTACTGAAGGATTTGATCATTTTTCTGGGGGGGGGGGGTGAATCTCTATACTGCTGGTCCTCTTACTAAAATCCTTTTAGGTCCTCTTACTAAAATCCTTTTATAATGAAATGACCTGTGACATTTCTTTTCCAAAGGAATTATTAATCTACCAAGTCAACGATTAGCAATGCTATACTATACATTAATATGTCCTATAGCCTCAATTGAGTTTTTTAATAAAAATGACAGTATTTTAACATACCTCGCTCTACATGCAAGCTGATTCCATAAAGTAGATTAAAATGAAGCAGAGGAAAGTAGGGTAAATCAAATAATTTCAGTACATTTTTTATCCTTTAAAGAGAAGAAAACCATAATCAGATAAAACTTTATTCATTATTCCTTTGAATTTAGGAATTATTGAAAACTCCTTTACGCTTAGATTTAACTATGAAGTTAATTTCAAATGTTACTTTTTTTTTTTTTCTTTTATGGTACTAGGGTCCGGGGAATGAACCCGGGAACTTGTATGTGGGAAGCCAGCGCTCAATCACTGAGCCACATCGGCTTCCCTAAGTTGGTTTTATTGTTTGTTTTGCTTGTTGTTTGTTTTTGTTTTTTTCAGGAGGCACCGGGAACTGACCCGGGACCTACCATGTGGGAGGCAGGCACTCAACTGCAGAGCCACATCTGCTCCACATTACATTATTTAAAAACATAAGAAGTTTGCCAGTCATTGCTCTAGAAAGGGTGATTCATTGCTTCATAATAAAAATATTTCTCTGTAATGTATTGTTTAAAGACAGTTAGAATATTAAGAAAATGTACATAGGAACATGTTATTTCTCTCTCCCTTGCATCCCCTCCATGGGGCACTGTTTGTTGCATAGGCCTACAGAATTATACTTTCATATTTAGAATACATGAACTCTCCTTTTTTATTTATTTATTTATTTATTTTTAGCCATTCTTTTGCTTTGCCAAATTCTGTTTTCAGTGATACAGTAATTCCTTATTTATGCATGCTTAGACCATGAACTTGTGCCCTTTCAAAAAAAATTATGTCAAGTTAATTATTAATGCTATAGATTTTGAAGGAAGAGACTATATCCAAGTTTTTGGTGTTTTTTGGTTGTTTTTTTTTTTTTAGAATAAAAAAAAAATAACATTTTATGACTGTTCTCATAAGGAATTAATATTCACCTCTAAAGGACTTACCTGTAATGTGTAATTCTTCCTTTTACCTAGCAGGGAAATAAAGCATTTTTTAATCTCCAGAAGAAAATGCTGAAAATAGCTTTTATGTAGTCAACAGTTCATCTGGGGAAAGATCTTAATCCTTGTTTTGTTTGGTATATAAGTATTTGGTATAAAGTAACTAGAATAGTTCATAACTTGTCCCTTCTGAAATTTTAAAAATTTGCAAGAAAATATGTTGACTCTTCTGGTGGATAATAATTTTTTTAGATTCTATAAGAGGTATCTAGTGACTGCTTAATTGTTCCCAAATTGCATCAAAGATGAAGTGACAAATAATGGAAATGTGTAGTGATATGGAAATAGTATGTAACTACATATTACTTGTTTCTGGTAAGCAAGTCTTTATTTTTTAAAAAGCCTATTGTTTTTGAGAATTGAGGTTTACTTGTTAAAACTTCTTGCTAAAAATAGAAGAGAAGAGAAGGTACTGTGTGTTCAAAGTTTTTTTTAAATAAAAAATTCAATGTCACTAGTTCCAAGCTTATAATTATGGTTACTACTTACATTCTTGATCTCATTTTTTAAGTTTTTTGTACATATTTTAGCTGAATGCTTAAAATTTGTAGTTATGTATAATTGTGTATATAAGTTGGTTTCCAAAAAGAATACAGTTTACCCATATTTTTCTGAGAATTCATTGTCTCAAAATCAGCTACTGTACTCTTTGCATTACACTGATGCCTTTAATGCTTTTGCATGATTAATCCTGCACTGATTGGCCCCAGTCCTCTTTGTAGCCGCCTTTGATTTATCCCTATTCTTTTTTTTCCTTCCTTAAAGTCTCCTCTCTCAAATGTCAGTACCAGTCTTCACCAATTTCCCTCTCTGGCTTCTAATCTAAGTTATTCTTTCTTTTCTTTTGACGGGAGTGAATCCAGAGAAGGAAGATTATTAGAATTACATCACAGATTTTGAAAAAAATTAAAAAGACTCCTTACCAATAAGACATGGAGTTTCTGATACCTAATTTGTTTATGGCTAAATTTATTGAACAACACTACTACATAGATGAGCTGATAACTAATTTTAATTCTTAAATACTAATATTGACAGGATTTTTTTTCTACATTTACATTAATCTCCCAAAGCCTAATTGCCAGAATGAACTAAAGCATTTGGTTTGATAAAAATATTTTTCCTTTTAAATTTCTCAGCCATTTTGAGATGCAGAATTTTTTTCTAAAGTAATTTGTAGGAGACTAACCTTAGCATATATATTGTGCATTAAAGACAGGTTTATATACATCATTTATCTATAAGCAGAGGCCCGTGGAATCTAAACACATACCTCAATCTTGGTTCTGAAACCTTCAAGTTGAAGTCATAATTCACTGGAGAATCTATAGTCCTGATAAGTCAGGTAATTAAGTTTAATTCTCAAATGTTAGTATTTGGTAATGAATCTCTAGGATAATTGTATTAATCTTTTTTAATGAAAAAAATTTGTTGATAAAGCAATATGTGAAGCCATTTTCATATCTAGAAAGAATGCTTGAATAGAAGCTGATGTCATAACATACCTCAAGAACTTTCTCAGTTTTACAAGTTGAGTGCAGAGTTGACTGGGAAATGGAGATTCAGTTCTTGTTTTATTTCTTGGCACATCCTGTCTGGGTTTTGAGAAAAGCTTGCTCCTATAAATAATTCTAAGCTGTTTTCATAAAGGCAAAACCATGATTTCAAGATTTACTGAACTTTGATTTTTTAGGTGTTACATGACTTCTCAGATTTTCTGTATGTGGAAAGATCCTGTCTCTCCTTTAAATCCTGAAGTGCAGGATTAATGAGAATTTAGTAGATTCTGTCAGAAACCTTGAAAATGCAAGTCTCTTCAGAGTTAACCACAGATTTTTGTATAAATGCAAATTAACTTCCAGTCTTGTGGTAAAATAATTATTTGAATGGATTTTTAGGTTCAGTGCATGTTCAGGTCAAAATGAATTATTTTTAGTTGGTACTGTTTTTCTCTCGATATTGGGGAATACAGATCGTGCGTTTTATTAATCCTTTCATTCCTGAGGATATGAATAGGATGGATGTATAAATTTTATAAATTCAAGTTGCAAAACCTGTAAAGTTACTACTTTTTAAAAATAGAATATAACTGTTAAGACTGAGACAAACCATATGTTATATATTTTTAAATATGTGTATCAGACTTTTGTTAGCTGAATATAAATTGTTTGTGTGCTTTATGAATCCTTAACTTTTAATAATAAAACAGTTTGATATTTCCTGTAGACTTGGAATACTAAATTGGATAGATATTAAACCTCTATGTAGTTAACGTAAAAATTTATTTAAATAGTAGTTGCCCTTTTTCCAAAAGACTGATTTTTAAGGGATTATGAAAACAGTAACATGTCCATTTCCAAAATGAGTGCAACAGATTAAAGATAATCACTAAAGCTGTTTATTTGCTTACTAATTAACAGATTATTTAATAGTTGTAGGTAGTTTATTTTAGAGATTCTTCACACTTTATTTGTCCTAATTAAAGACTGGGCATTTTCAGAGAGGATGGAAATTGTTTAGAGGTACTGTGACGGTGGTGTTCCTGAACTTGAAGTTGTGCAGTTAATAACAAGGACATACTATAAAGGACTACTGGATGCCTTTCTGAGTATACAAACAGATACCTGACTTACTTAAATGAGTGACTCCTGAAGCTCTAAGAAGAGAGAAGGAAATTAGCAGAAGAAGGGGAATCTGCACCTCAGTCATTCCTTGCAGGAAGAAATACAGTATGCTCTGCTGGTATTCTAAATTTTCTTTTCTACAGGGGATCTACTTGCCCCAGGAGCACTTTACTCCCCATTGGGTCAACCATACTACTATAAAACTATCAAATTTCAGCATGCTGTATCTGCAGCCTCCAACAGTTAGTAGCTGGTCAGGTAAATGCAGGACCCAGCTCCCTTTTCAACTGTGATGCACACTCACCCTTTATTATAATCCTTAAAATAAGTTGTACATTCCATAGTGGGTATTAATTTTCTCCACTAGTTGTATGCTACTTGTGGATAAATCATTCTGTTTTAAGTCCTTCCGGTATTCCTTAGTACTTTTCACACTACCTAACACATAGCAAAATGAAACATGAGCTCAACTGGGGACAAATCCCACAGCTAAAGGCTTTCTATGCTTGAACAATATGGCCCAAGGCCAAAAGGGTTACATATCTGTCCTGTTGGGAAATTGTGTCAAGGACTATTTTTATTAATATAATTGCTTATTGGGTTTTTTTTATGCTTGCTTGAATAATGCAAAATATATAAGTAGGAGTAGTTGTGTTACCTATCCAGTGGAGTATGGAAGTATTTTACTAAGGAAAGTTGAAATGAGAAACTAAGGTACAAAATACCTTATGTCTGTTCTTGGCCATCAAGCACCTAATGTTGGTGGATATATATCGTCAGGTAAGAATCTAATATGGATCAATACAGCCTGCAAAAATGTTATCCAACTCATTTATTCATCTCCTCTCCCACCCCAATAAAAAGCATTCCTGTCACAATGAATGGCATTATTACACAACCTAGTTATCCCAATGAAGAATAGTCATTTCTCCCTCTCACATTTTTCATCAGGAACATTCCTGGAATTTCTCCCTTCTCTCCAGCCCCCCTGCCATTATGGCCTTAATCTGGTTCTAGGAGCATTAGAAGGGTACATTGTATTTTGTACATGTTCTTCCCTGTTCCTAGATTGTTCATTATCTGCTTTTCTACCTGAAAGTTCTAGTTCAAATGTAGTTATAAACGTTATCACTCTTGTCCCTTCTCCCCTCCTCACCCCTTACTAGTCTTCTTTCCTGAGCTCTTTAACAATAGGGACAATGTTTCAGTTGTGTTTGTGTCCCTAACATGTAGCACATAGTACATAGCATGTAGGCTTTTAATAAATGTTCACTGAATTAACTTGATTGTATTTGTGTTTTTATCCTGTCTTTTTCAAGGAATCTTAAACTATTCAGATGCTGGGTGTATTAGCTAAAGGAGTGCTGATGGAAAGTACCAGAAATCTGTTGGGTTTCATAAAAGGGTATTTATTTGGGGTAGAAGCTTACAGTCACAAGGCCACAAAGCATAAGTTACTTCCCTCACCAGAGTCTGTTGCCATGTGTTGGGGCAAGATGGCTGCCAGTCTCTGCAAGGGTTCAGCCTTCCTCTTCCTCCTAAGGCTCTGTGGTCCCAGCTCCTCCTCTGCTCAGCTGTAGATTGGCATAAGGCTTGTCTCTCTCTCCCTGGGGCTCATTTCTCTGCGGGCTCAGCTGCCCTGCCCTTTTCACAAGTCCAGCTGTAAACTATCAGGTGAACATCTCACCTCTGTTTCCGGGGCCTCTGTCATGTCTAATGGAGCCTTCTCTCTTTACTTACAACCTGCTTCTCTGAATGTTTACTTCCTGGGGCTCCAGCATCAGAAAGTCCAACTCCTGCCATGTTGTTTTCTCTGTGAGTCCCTGCCCACCAAAAACTCCACGTCTTACTGATGTGGCCCAATCAAAGCCTTAATCATAATTTAATCAAGTAAAAAATCTCTGAATTTAATACAATCTAATATGCCCAGAGGAACAAACCAGTTTACAGGCATAATCCAATATCTATTTTTGAAATTCATAAACTGCCAAACTGCTGCACTGGGTATTTTGAACATATATCCAAACTACCATCTGAGTGGAAATGCTATACCAGAACACCCTACCCTTCTTATCCCAGAAAGTTTGAAAAAATTGCTTTTAAATCAATCATTCTTCATTGATGCTTGCCTTCTTTTTATAGGTATTTCTCATATCCTTGTTTTTCCTGTGAGATAAATTGCTTGAATTATATTTACAAATATAATTGTTTTAGACTAAATACATTTGAAGAGCTGTCAAACTAACACTCATTAAAGTTAAAAAATGACCATAAGCAAATACTGTTGAGCACCTCTTGTATGTCAAGCAAGATGGCAGATAAGGGAAGGTATATCTTCAAGAGACCTATGTAATAAGGGAGATAATTGGAAAATATACAATATAAAAGTAATAAGGGTCCTAGGAGGTGCAGATAAATGGCAGTTTCTGATAAACACAGAAATGAGCTGTGTGTAAAAAATACTCTCATGGGTCAAAAATTTGGGAACTTCTTAGAAGTGTTCCAGGCAAGCACAAAGTTAGCAAGTACAGAAGCCCTACGACAGGAGCTTTCATGAAGATTGTCAAGGAGGACCATGTGTCTGGTTCAGATTGAGCCAGGGGAAGAAGCAGGGTGGTTTGAGATGAAAGCCAGGGGCCAGATGATAGAGGGTCTTGTGAGTCAGTAAAATTACTTTAGTTTCCACTAGCAGAGAGGTGAGCCCAGCACTCAGTCATTTGTCTTCAAAGCATTTATCAGTTGGAAGGAAATACCTATAAAACTGAGCTGCTGTTTTAACATCATAGAAGTTGCCCAGAAAGCTAAAATTACCCCAACACCCCATTAAGAAAAATTATAAAGCTGAAATCCAAGAGGAATATATCCTCAGAGTAAAGGTAAACTGAATAAGCCAGCCCTGATTTCAGACTTGCACCTTGGGGTCTGAACATCTACATCTTAAGTGGTTCAGGGAATGCCTTGCCTTGGACTTGAATTAAGCTGTGGTCTCAGTAGATGACCAACAGAAACAAATGAAAAACCCCTCTGGAGGAAGGTAATTTCTAGACCTACAAATTATTCCTACATAGGATTTATTTCAAAATAATGACCAGCATGAAAAGATAATCACACTCTAGGAAATACGATGCCATGATTAAGAAACAGCAGAAATAATGTAAGCAGAAAGCATTGGAGGAGTTTGCCACACACCATGTTGGGAGCTTCTGAAGAACAAGAACCTGTCTTGTTCATCTTTATACTCATACTTCATACATTTAATACCTACTGTGTCCCAAGGAGCTTATGATTTAGCAGAGAAGACAACAGGTAATTGAAGTTCAGTGTGACATTTGGTATGATGGGATAATCCCAGAGTGCTGAGTGAGACTCAAGGCAGGAACAATCAATGCTGTCTAGGGCGTTCAGGAAAGAATTCAGGGGCAGTGATGAACTAAAAGATGAGTACCAGGCAAAGCTGGGAAAGTGAAGATGAGAGCACCTGAGACAAAGCACACAGCATGTGTAAAGGCTCCAAAGTGAGCGAGAACTGTGTGTGTGAAGCACTGAATTTGAATGATGGAATTGTAAAAATTAGTTGAGAGAAACCTGTGGCTAGACCAGGAAGGACCAGGTTACAGAGTTTTGACTTTTATCTGTGGCCAATAAGGATTGATGTAACTAGAAAAATTACCTTATCTACAGTCTGCAGAGTGGGTTGGAAGTGGCAGAAAGCAGAACAAAAAACAAACCTTATTGCTTATTGACTAACAGCTGGAAAGGAATTTGTTTTCTAGTCCAATAACCTAACCAGGTTATGAATGAATGATTTCTCAGTATCTTTGAAGTGGCCACTGCTAACGAACTTCACTGATAGGGATTAACCTAACTCTGAAAATTATTGAACTTTTGAATGAGTCTGTTAGTTATTTCACCCAAACTTCCATACAATCCATCTCTTTTCTAGTTTTGCATTCTGGAGACAGAACAAGTCCTAGCCCCTTTTCTGGATATTTAGAAAACATGTTTCATGGCACACTTACACTCTTTCAGGAAAACATATCCCTCAAATGGTTATTTACATGATACAGTTTCAAATCTTTTCATCATCATTTTGTAGGGTCAGTCTTTTCAAAGATGCTTTAAAGTGTGGTAACCAGAAATGACCTTACCACTCAAATAGTCTGATACACAAGAAAATGGAACTTATTCTGTGGTTTAGATCAAGGATTTTCTAGCTGTTTCTTAGGGCTCTAGATGTTCCTTGTATGTACCTTGGGCACACTTGAATATATTTCATGTTGATATTCTGCATAAATTTTCTTAGGGAAAGAGGTTTGTTGTTTAGAACCCATTTGAAAAACTGATTTGGACACCACTTTTTCTTCCCCTCCCTCCCCCCAAGATGGCTCCCTCATCTGTTTGCTTGTTTTTGCTCGTCTGGGTTTTTTT
>JAQZBX010039851.1:0-22879 GCA_029593785.1 Cabassous unicinctus
CCTCCACTCTTTCCTCTGCAGAGTTATCTCTTTTACATACCAGGATCATTTTAATGGTATTACAATCTATTTAATCATCCAGAAAACAAATATAAGCTTCACTTTAAACTCCTTCTTACAGTTGTTTATTAAATTCTCTTGCCTTAGTTTGTTGCGCAACACAAACTGAACGGCTTAAAATAACAGAAATGTATTGTCTCATAATCCTGGAGGCTAAAAGTCTGAAATGAAGCTGAGGACTAGGCCATGCTTCACCTGAAGCTTCTAGTGGAGAATCTTTTCTTGCCTTTTCCAGCATCTGAAGTTTGCCAACCATCTTTGGTGTTCCTTGGCATGTAGATGCCTCTCTGCCTCTGTCCCTGCATGACCTTCTTTCTTGTCTCCACCTTCACGTGGCATTCTCCCCTTCTTATTAGAACACCAGTCATATAAGATTAAGGGCTTTTTAAATTTCTCAGCTGCTAAAACAAATACCATACAGTTGGTTGGCTTAACAACAGGAAATCACTGTCTCATGATTTGCTTCCTTCTGGGGTCAGTACCTTCTGGCTGGCCAACAATCTCTGGAGTTCCTTGGCTTTTCCATCATATGGCAATGCACAAGGCAGCATCTTCTCCTTTCTTTTCCAGGCTCCATTGACTTCCAGCTTCTGGATGCACCACATGGCTTTTTTCTCATGTCTAATTTCCTTTGCCTATAAGGACTTCTGCATACTTGATTAAGGCCCACCCTCATTCAGTTTGAGCACACTTTAATATCTTCAAAGATCCTATTTACAAATGGGTTCACACCCACATTACAACAGTTCAGGACCTAAGCATGCCTTTTGTGGAGGATATGCTTCAATACCCAACAACGGCCCACCCTAGTCCAGTATGATCTCATTTTTACTTGCCTAAATTCATGTGTAATGACCCTATTTTCAAATAAGGTCTGAAGTACTGAGGGTTAGGACTTGAACATGTCTTTTGGCGGAACACAATTCAACCCACAAGATTTCTCAATTCTGACTCCTAAATATCTTAAGACCCTACAACTTCATGACCATCCAGACTCTCTATTTGATCCTCATCATCTCTTGCCTGGACTACTTTAATAATTTCCCAACATTATGATGCTTGGACAGGAGCATCCATACTCACTGGGAGCACAGAGAAATACCTAGCAGCAAAAATGGACGAATATAGCACTTCTTACTAGGTATAATTTTAGATATAGCATCACTATTGAAGCAAACACAAATAGAATAGATATCAAAATTTGCATATATATTAATACCTCCTCCCATCGCAATCTTACCCCCAGAATATGAGATTATTTTCAGCTTCCATTACAGGTATTTGAATAGAAATACTTGAAAATCACTATTCTAACTGGTCTTCCTGCACTGCTTTCTCCTTTTCCTATACTTCCTCCTCACTGCTTGAAGAGGCATACTCCTGAAATACAAATCTGTGACTTAAAATCCTTCAATGGCTTCCTTCTGCTATGATGCTCAGAGAAGCTGGTAGAATCTACTCATAGCCAGAAAAGAGTTTGAGAACCACTGGCCTATACTTTATATTCTAAACTGTTTTCTTGGCATAAAAGATTAGTTAATCTGGCTCCTTTGCTTCTCTTACCTCAACTCTTACTGCCCCCTACCTAACTGCCCCTACCCTCCCAGGATATATGGAATTCTTTGCAACCCCACTAGGTGCTGGCTTGCCTTCACTCATTTGTCAGCCAGGCAAGGGATGTAGGCTGTAGATTCAGACAGCCAAGGTACAAATCCAGGCTTGACAGTAGGCAAGTATGTAACCTTAAGCAAGTAGTTACCCCATGAGCTCCAGTTTCCTCATCCGTAAAATAGTTAATGCTATAATTCCTCTACTTCAAGAATCCTATGAATTACAATATTTGACTCAATTTAATGGGAGTTTTAAAAATTAGAAGCATTATTTTAAATTTATAATTTTGAAACTAATAGAAAATGCATACATTTTGCCATACCAATGGCTACCACTTTATTTTTCTGCATCTCAAAGTATGAGATTAAGTCTTCTTCAGATGAAGAACCTAAAGATTCATAACCATTTTTAGACCGTGGTAACAGACTACTTTTCATAATCTCTTTTGCATCTTTGAGATTGAGAGTAACATTTCAAGGCATAATGATTCATGTTTCTTAATTTAATGATTGAACACTAGAGGTTAACTATCCTCTCTTAAAAGTCACTGAGAAGCTTGTGACAAATGGACATTTAGCACCTTAGTATTCATCCTTTAGGTCTAACACATCAGTCACTTTGAAAGTTCATTAACATCTTCTGAGGGCTTTGATAATATCTACTCATTTTAAGTGTGGTATTTATAAATGGCCAAGAGTTCAATGATAAAATGGATAATGGATATTAATTGTTTTTTAAGAAGATACGAAAGTATAGTCTTTCTCTCAGAAACAAATATTTTCTTCACTTACAGTAATGTATATCTTCAAAAAAATATTTCATTTATCTTTTTGAATACAGAGCATACTGGGTTGAATAGTGCCCACCCCCCAAAATTCATGTCCATCTGGAACCTCAGAATAAGACCTTATTTGGAAATAGGGTCTTTGCAGATATAATTAGTTAAGGCTCAAGATGAGATCATCCTGGATTATCAGGGTAGGCTGTAGATGTAATAAAAAAAATGACCTTATAAAGGAGAGTCAGAAAATTTGACACAGAATAAAAGGGGATGTGAAGATAGAGGCAGGAATTAGATTCTTAATATTCACTTAAAATGCCTTCAAAAGACTGCACTATATGGGAAGTGGTTGTGGCTCAATGGATAGAGCTCCCGTTTACCATGTGGGAGGCCCCGGGTTCGCTTCCTGGGGCCTCCTTGTGAGGGCAGGCCGGCCGGCTGGCCCGCGTGGTGGTAGGCTGATGCAGCAGGGCCTCACAGCAGGAAGCGGGTGTGGCTCAATCGGTAGAGCCCCCGTTTACCATGTGGGAGGCCCCGGGTTCGCTTCCCGGGGCTCTCCTTGTGAGAGCAGGCCGGCCCGCCCAGCGCGGTGGGCTGATGCAGCAGGACCTCACAGCAAGGGGGAGATAAGCAGACACGGAAGAGGTTAAGAACCCCTGCTCTAACCTCTTACTTCAATTTGCTTTGGAGCACCTCTCCCCACCTGAAATATTTCTGTTTCTTTGATTGTTTATTCTCTGTCTTCCAATTACATGAGAGCCAGACCTTTCCTTTTTATACAGTTCTGTATCTCCAGAACCTAGGATTGTGCTTGATACATATTAAGTTTTCAATAAGTATTGGTTGAATTAATGTATTAAGGTGAGATCATTGAAGGAACAGGTGTTTGCTATGCATAGCAAAGGCCATATATTGCTGTGCTCAACTTCTGCAGCAGAAGGCACTATCCTTTTACTATCAGCTGTAAGACTCATCATGATTTTCAAAATGTTAAAATGCGAAGGAAGAAAATGCATTGTTGCAAGGAGTAAATAAAATAATATAGGAAAAGTGTTTGGCTGAGTGTCAAAAAGTTAAACATTCAATAAATACAATAAACATTTTCATCTAAATCCATCCTTTCCTCTTTCTCTTCTGTTGCAATGGAAGTGTTGGGTTTTATTTAGTTTAAGGAAAATCCTTCTATCTGTGTCTCCCAGTTCACCTCCCTGCCCCTTCCTTCCTTAGAGTTATCACACCATCTATCATTTCCCTTCCTCCTCTCAGATGCTTGACATCCCTCTTTCTTTGTGTCCTACTCATCAACATTTAAACCTGATCCATGCAGAAGGCACCCCTTTTAATAATTTGCATAAAGATATTGCCTTGAGGGGGCCACTGGATAAAAAGTAATTCATCATTAGGCACTTGCATACTTCCCCAGCTGTCCCTCTCACAGCTTTGTGGATTTATTTGCTGCTTTCTGTATATCCACTACCCCATGTTTTTCCCCCCTAAGGTTTTATGTGTGCCAATCTGTGCCCAGAATGGTTTTATCCTTTGATTTCTCTGCTACACACACACACACACACACACACACACACTCATGCACTCACATACTCCGATTCATACACAATGAGACTAGCTAATTTCAACTTGTAGTTGAGGTCTTGGCCTCAGTTTGCATGCCACTCCCTGGGTGAAGTCTTCCGGAGCCCTAAGAATTGGGTGGTCCTCCTGTGTTTCCATTGCAGACACTATGTATCATGTATCCCTATCAAGGCACCTCTGTCTCTCTCTCTGTCATTTTTCGTTGCTTATTTGTTTATTTTTCCTAAAAAAAGAAAAAAAATTGAGGATAAATATTCTTTCATGTTCATCATTGAAATCCCAAAGGCTGCATGGGAATTGGCACATAGTAAATGAGATTTTTTTTTTTTTACTTGATTTGACAAGTGTCATTAGAAAGCTGCAAATTTGGTTTCTGGCAATACTGAAACCTGTAGGGCCAAGGACCAGTTTCAGAGTAGCTTGCTGCTGGCTTTGCATCGGTGTGCTAGTCAAAAACAAATGTGCTTAAGGGCAGCATCTCTTAGCTTATCATTTATTTCATCTTGCTGTTTATTTACTGTTGGGGAAAAACACTAAAAAATCCTAATGTATCAAAAACAAAGGGGTAGAGATTTTAATACTAGTAATAGTGGTAATATTAATACTACTATCTAACATATGCATCCATTTTTACAATTTTAATAGCCCTTCATATGTCTCAAAGAAATACCCTAAGCCTGTTTCTATTCAACATTGAAGACCAGGTGAACTCTGAGACTTTTTGATGCATCCTTTGGCTATTTCTAACTAGGCAACTGTTTGACCTTATATAAGACAACATCTAATGATAAAAATTACCAATTTTAAGCTGTTCAGCATCAAATTAACATATCCTAACAAATAAAATAGCATGTGTGTTCAAGTATACATCAGATATATGCAAAAAGAAATTCAAATTTAAATTCTCCTCTCATTACCAGGTTAGAAATGGACCCTTAAGAGCTATTGCAACTTACCACTTAATTCTGTGTTCTGATAGAAATGGTGCTTTTGCTCTGCTGGCTTTTAATTGACATCATTTCTGCCAGAACTCACCATCATTATTGACAGGAATAGTCTCCCTTGTTGATTGCCCAGCAGCACACTGAATGATTGATTGGATCACTAGGGCAGATTTGCATTGTGTTGGCAGAAAAGGGTGGTGGTGCATAATTTCCATTTCACAGTAGTGGCACCAACTAAATGCTTATTTGGGCTTGTTCAAAAAAAAGACACTGACAATTTACCTGGAATTGTCACTTTTTATACAGATGTGCTGGTGTTAATATGGATCACTTTCAAGGAGGTCCCTCACTAACCCAATAGTTTGTAAAGAGCATCTCAGATTGTATCCTTATGAAGCTTTATAGCTCCAACTTTATGGTCAATCAGTAGGAAAAAAAAACAGATAACATATTTGACATATAAACAGGGAAACCAATTGAACGATCAAATATTTCCATCTTGGGGTTGTTTTAATTATGAATAGGCAATTCCTAGATTAATGAAAAGAGATTTTAAATAGAAGATTGAGAGTGCTCAATGTTTAACAGTATAAGATTTCCTCTAACATAGAGACAGCTAGAGTAATAGATAAGGTGTATATTTTCATGAGAGCTGAGCTCTTCAGCTAGCTTTTCCAGGAAGTATTTTACTCACATGGGCAAGTCAACTAACAGTACCGGGAGTGTTTTTGCAAACATATAATGAAGGACAAGGTCTGGATCAGTGGCTTTTCAAATAGTGGAATCACCCAGGTAGTTTTAAAAACTAATGCCTGGGTCTTCCCGCCAGAAATACAGATTTCATTGGTCTAAGCAGAGTATTTGGTCTGAATCAGAATCACTGGGCAAATGTGGCAAAACTACAAAAGCCTTAATCCTATCCTACTTCAAGGAGACTAAGTATTTGTGCTCTTTATTAGCTCTCCATCAAAGTTTGAGAATCATTGGCCCAAGGTTCAGCATTAGAAGTTTGAATAGCTTCCCAGGTGGTACTCCCCTGGTGATACTAAGGTTGGAAACCACTAACTAAAATGATATTTAGGATTCCTCTAAGTCTGGCAAACATATTCAAGACTGCTAGCTTTTATTAAGCATTTTATTTTGTATTAGGCATTGTGATTAATTCTTTAAGTCATCACAAGACTCTGTGAGGTAGGTAATTAATAACAGTACTACTTTGTATATAAGAGACTGAGAGGGCAAGTAATTTAGCTAAGGTCACATAGGTAGGATGTGCTGGATTGGAACCAAAGCTCTTTGACCTTAAAGGCCACACAATAAACTACTACTATTAAAAATCTTTTGGATTTATAAGGGAAAGTGGAAACTCTAAAAGTTTGGAACATGTTAGAGGGTATTTAAGTGTTTTTTTAATATATTAAAATGTACCTGACTTGTCATTAGGTAGCAAAAACAAAGAAAATGATTAAAAATAGAGAATATAGGAAAAAAGAAAGTATTCATGAGTTAAAAAGAAGGAGAAAACTAACAGTGAGAAGCAGATTAGATTTTAATTATCTAATCTGGAAAGAAGAGCATGCATTTCTTGTACTGTTAGTATTGGAGAAGTAAGGGTAAGAGTTGCAGATAGAGGCATTTTGCCATAGTTTCACTGAGGGGGAAGGCAACACATATTTCAGAGGAAAGAAGAAATTGGTATACTTCTTTGAAATGGTTCCAAATGTTAACGCAATGAATTAAAAAGAAGAAAAAGCAAATTATACTGCATAAGACTTCTTTTTCTCCTTTCATGTTTGGGGAGATAGGGACTCCATGCCCTCCTAGGCATGGAAGATGCTTTGGTCTTTGCCATTAGTCACACAGGGGAGAGAATGAGCCTTGCTCAAGTAAGTTTTCATTCCTACACAGAGGGAAGTGGTGTTTGGGAGTCCCCTTGTTCCACTCAAGACATGGCCTTTTTCGGGTTTTGTGCATGGGTTGCCTGCAGGCAGATTGTCAATACCAAAATTATGAAGGAAGTGATATTTCCCACCATTAAACTAAGAAGAGATGCTGAGAATCTTTCTGCACAATATTACATTTAACTATTCCCATTTATAGAAGGAGGCACCTGCACATTTCATTGACTTTTTTTTTCCTAATGAGCAATGTGAGCATTATTCCCATTGATGTTATTTCCCCAATGGTATCTATACTAAGCATTCACTATGTGGAAAACATTACATTTTCAGCACTATGAAGAGTCTGAGGCATAGTTCCTAGTTCTGGTATTTTAGTGTCCATTATATATGCATAAAATGCCCATATTCAATTATTTTAAGACTGTGTGTGCATGGAATAGAATATACTGCAAGAAAGCTATTGTGAGTTCCTAAAATATTTGTATTTCAAATAATGGATGATGCTATGGTATCTCTCACAAAGCCTAATTCTAGAAGTATTTTAATAGTGAGAAATGAAGTGCAGGGGAAAAAATACAAGGTCTATCTATTGCTCTGAAATTCTCTTGCCTTCTTAGGAACATTCAACATTGTAGGAAAACACTAATTAAAGGAAAGAAAAAAAAGTTGAATTTGAATTTCAATGCCAAATATAACTCCAATTTCTGAGGAATAATAATGATACAATGTCTTTTAAAATGCTTTGGTAATAGAGCCTTATTCTTCTGGAAGTGGCAGAAAGGCAAATTGCAGGCAGGCATTGACAGTAGAAACCACTGAAGATAACCAGAGGTTTATAATGGAAAAAGTGCCCCAGCCTTTGCTGTGGCCAAGGAGCTCAGCCTGGGCTCTAAAATTAAGGACCACTCGTCTTGATGCCCTGCTAGGACCTCTCAAAGACCTTACTCACAGAAGCAGCAGCAACACGAGACACTAACTGGAGGAAAATCTTCAAGAGGAAGCATTGGGCTTGCTCCTTGCTATGAGAAAGATCCACACGCTATTTAATCCTCTGTCAAGGAAAGACTGTATAAATCCCAATATTGGATCTCATCCAGATCCAGTTTTTCAGCGACGCGCATACACACCGTTCAGGGCAACTTTGCCAGGTCAGGTGCCTTTCCTTTGGAAGCCCCGGCATGGGACTCATCGCAAACAAGCTCTAAGAACCAGCCAGGAATCACCAAACTCCATTTCTCATGGAGGACTGAGGCAAGCCAAGGTGAAGAAGATACCTCCGGGGCAGTGGGGGGCAGTGGGTGGAGGGAGGCGGGGGCACCGGGAGGGGAAGGATCTGGAGGATAGGTCTGACTCCTGACTGGCTGGAGTGGTTTTGGAGAAAGTCACTGATACCGCTCGCCAGTCCGGAGCTGTCCAACTTTTCAGCAGATCAGGAATCAGGGGTTTGGGGTCCCTCGACTGAACAGGCGGCTGCTGCTGCCGCTGCCGCTGCTACTGCTGCTTCTGCACCTCGAGCTGCTAACAATTCTTGCTCTCACCGCCGGCGCCCAAAGGAAGGAAGGAAAGAAGAAAGGGAGGAAGGAGGAACCCGCCGTTGGCGAAGCCGCGCAGCGCGCGCGCCAGTCTTGGTGACCTGGGAAGCCCAGGAGCGCGTCTCTTCGACAGCACTGTGGAGGGAGCCCAGTCCCGTTCTGCGACCCCTTCCGCTGACAGAGCTCTCTTTCTGTCTCCCTGAGCCTCTGGTGGCTTCAAGTGGGAAGCTGAGCCCAGCCTCTGTTCGGCTCCAGAAGAGGCGGCGGCGGCGGCGGCAGCGGCAGCGGCAGCAGCAGCAGCATCCGGGAGGCGCTCAGGCCAGCGCGGTGAACCCCGGCTGGGCAGCAGGGCACGGAGTCGAGAGCCAGGATGGAGGCAGAGGGCAGCAGCGTGCCTGCCCGGGCGGGCAGCAGCGAAGGCGGCGCCGGCGCTGGCGGGGCCACGCTCAAAGCCCCCAAACATCTGTGGAGGCACGAGCAGCACCTCCAGTATCCTCTCCGGCAGCCCCAGTTTCGCCTCCTGCATCCCCATCACCACGTGCCCCCGCCGCCGCCGCCCTCGCCCCAGCCCCAGCCCCAGCCGCAGCCCCAGGGCCAGCTACAGCCGCCGCCGCCTCCTCCCCTGCCGCCGCCACCCCCGCCGCCGCCCGGGGCCGCCCGCGCCCGCTACACCTCCAGCGGGGCCAGCGGCCGCGTGCGGCACCGCGGCTACTCGGACACCGAGCGCTACCTGTACTGCCGCGCGATGGACCGCACCTCCTACGCCGTGGAGACCGGCCACCGGCCGGGCCTGAAGAAATCCAGGATGTCCTGGCCCTCATCGTTCCAGGGACTTAGGCGGTGAGTGGCGAGCGCCCCTCCCCCATTCAGAGAAGGTGTAGCTTTCCCCCTTCTCAAATTACCCTCGTCGGACCGAGGGCCATATTCTTTTCCGGGAACTGGGAGAGGATGAGCTTGGGGTGTGAGTTGCACAGTCTGTCTTTGCTTGTGAAGATGAGATTCAGGTGTGTGTAAGGGATTCCAGGGGTACGGCATTAATGTTAATTGGGATTGTCTGTGTGTCTGTGTGTGTGCGCTGCGGGCTTCCCGTTTGTGCCACCCACCATCTCCCTCCCCACCCAATTCCATCCCACCCTGGCGAGTGGACTAACAGGAGAATCCCGTTTGCTCCGGGTAGAGGAGGAAGAAGGGTGGAGGTGGGGCGGAAGATGGGCGAGCAACCAGTAATCTGTACACTCCCCCCAGAGTGAGGAGGGGTCCGCGAGGCAGATCTGATGGAGGGGGAGGAGTAGGTGAGGCAGGGTGGTCCTAGGATTGCAGCTAAAAGCCTGAGAAGAACTTGAGCTTCTCTTTGTCAAGTCGGGAAGTAAATAGAACAGCGAAAAGGGAGAACAAACACGTGGGTGACTTGGAGAGTTTGGAGCAAAATGTTCAGCAATCCTTCTGAGAGGGAAGGAGTGAGGGAAGGAGGGAGCAAGGACGTTGTGGAAGTTGCACTGTGTCTGTGTGTGTGAGCGTGTGTATTTTCAGACGTCCCCTCAAATTCCCGGGAAGAAAGCACCTCGTTTTAGCAGCCAGCAAGACGTGGAGATCTGATTATAGTGATTTCCCCTTAACGTGAAGTGCTCCGGAGGACCGGGCTGGGAAGCTGCACGTCAACGGGGAGTTTTAACAGATGCTGGCATCTCTTTTTCCAAGGAAATGAGTAGTGTAAAGGACAAATTACAGCTGCTCTGAGGAGTCAGCTCCGGATCCTTAATTCAGGTGTGGAAGTGGGAGTTGGCTTGCATTGTGTCTCCCTTTCCTAGCTACCCAGAAACAGCTCTTATCTCCTTCCTTCCCTGTCACAAGACCTGCAAGGCATGATCCTCCCCACACCTCCCCAACTCAAAGGCATACATAATTCATATTTCAGGAGCTGGTTATCCTTTGCATGCTTATTGGAAAAGTAGAGCTGTTATCATCTCAATGGGCAGGCATTGATAGACTGCACTTCCAACTCACAAACCTGGATGATGGGTGATTATAAATTATAAATCAGGGCTGGATGTGGAAAGAGGAAAATCTCAGGCTGAGATTGTCCAACTCTGACTGACTGTGCATTGCATTTCTCAGAAAATCTTAATAGAGTGTCCAAATGTGTGTTTATCTGAGGGGTTTTGTGTGTATGTGTGTGTGTGTGTGTGTGTGTGTGTGTGTGTGTGTGTGTGAACAGGTATGGACAGGAGAATCCAGCCAGAGTATCCCACCCCTGTCAGCTTGTACATGTTTTCTTCCCCTTTGCTTTCCTCATACCTCTAGGTACCAGACCTTTTGTATGTGTGTGTGTGTGTGTGTGTGTGTGTGTGTGTGTGTGATGTCACTGTGCCCTTTGTATGCAAAGGATAAGAACTGTGGTTAATAATCTCAGTTTGGATCAATTTAAACTTTGAAGATACGTGTGAATTGCAGACATTTATAAATTGATCTGCAAGTTTCATTTTTATAGCCCACATGTAGTTTTGCCTTTCATATGAAGTGGAGGATATCTTCTTCCCCTTGGAATGCGTCTTGCAGTACGTGGGTCCCCAATGGTAAAATAAAGACCAGTATGACAGTTTTTATTTTTGACCCATTAATAGAAATTTTTATGTGAGGTTGAGCCCTTAATAATCATTAAATAAGAACAAGAGTTCTAGCTTGTTCTGTACATTGATTAACTTTGTAGAGTCCCTTAATTGTCTTCATTTCTTAATAAAGTAGAAATGTCTGGAAGGGTGGAGGGAAGGAAAAATCAAGCTAATTGGAATGGAAGTATTGCATCTTTGATTTGGATTTATTTTTGCTATGCTCTCTACACTGATTGATTCTTCTATTTGAAATTCTTTAGTTGAATGGTTCCCAGAAAAACAAGGTTGTATAATATTTACATGTAGTTTCCCCTGTGGCTCATCTGATAAATTATTGTCATCCTATTTAAGCATCTTTGGACTTAAAATTCTTTACATCACTTATATATTTCCCACATGCTCATACGTTGCCTGGCATGCATTTCCTTAATAGAATTACTTTGCAAATAAATATATTTTCCAGGAGGGAATGGATATTACTTTAGTTCTCTAATGAGAATAGTAGCAATACTTTAAAATTCTCAAAGATATTTCACATTTATTAACTTACTTGAGCCCTATGCTAACATTGAGATAATATAATAATTGGTATTATATCCATTTTATTGAGAAGAACACTGAGTCTCAGAGGATGTGAGTACCTCGTTCAGTATCACATAGATCATGAATGCCAGAGCTGATATTAAAACACAGATCTTATGCCTCCACAAAGGCAGTGGGCCTTCCTGAAATAAATGTGCACAGAACCTGGTACATTAAGAAATATA
Source organism: Cabassous unicinctus (assembly GCA_029593785.1). Taxonomy (NCBI): domain Eukaryota; kingdom Metazoa; phylum Chordata; class Mammalia; order Cingulata; family Chlamyphoridae; genus Cabassous; species Cabassous unicinctus. The sequence continues at coordinate 11,796 of JAQZBX010039851.1, forward strand.
TAGTACCAAACATGAAGTTTATATTGATTGATACCACAGGACATAAAGTCCAAATGAACCAAAAATGAGATATGGTTTAAATTCATTTTTTTCCCCAATGACATAGCACACACTTCTAGAAGCATTGATAGCTTCTAGTTTTCATTTGAAATCCTGGCTGTTACACTGGTGTTAATGATCACAGAGTGTATTTGTGGACTTTGTACAATGCATAATAATAATATGAAACAGTGTTCAGAGGAATTAAAGCTAATCAGAGCACATCAAGTTGTTTTCAGTGATCTTCTAAAAGGGAACAAGAAAAGGTGTGAGATGTGTATAAGGAGTGTGTGTGTGTGTGTGTGTGTGTGTAACACCATACAAAAAGGTGTTTAAATTGTTAAGTTAATGTCTCTGAAAAAGCCTCATGGATGGATGGGTAAATGATTCCCTATGGATTATCAAGAAAGAGATGTATTTCTAAAAGCTATTTCTACCCTGTATAGTGGCATTTATAGATATTATTATTATGTTGATTGAAATTTTGTGAATTAGCTTCAGTGTATAAAGCAATAGGAAAGAGGAATATTTGGTTTAACTAAGACATTTGTATAAACAGGAAGGAGGCAATCTTTAGACATTTCATGGTCAGTTCTTTTGATTTCATGGAAGATGTGGATATGTTAAATACATTTTGTATTAAAATGTATCCGTCTAACAAGACAGATTCAGTTTTTAAACTCAATTTGGAAGGAATTTGAAAGGATAAAATTACCTGAGGAATGAGTCACTATATCACCAAGAGAATCAAATGAAATATGAAAAAATAACACACCCTTTAAAAGGGTATATGGCATCAGATTAATCATTTCCACCAATAGTTCCTTGAAACGTAACAAGTCTAACTGAACTGATAGATAATTTAATTATTACTTTAATTTTCCTCTACACAGCAAAATATTTTCATTCAAAATCTACAGGAAAAATACATTTTTAATATAAAATTAAAGGTTGGAAAGTCAAATAGCACAGATGATTCCTTGATTTTTTTAAAAAAAAAATCAAGATGTCAGAGATGTAAACATCAAAAAGGTGACATTTGACTTAGGTATTTTAGAAGGAGAATAACTAAAAACTATAATCACACTAAATATAAATCCTATGCATATTATGACATATTTCTTTGACATTTTCCTTTGAAATACATTAATATAATATATTAAATAAGAGGAAAGATTAACTTATGGCAATATTTAAATAGTGAAAAATAATTCAAGGGTTTACTTTTTTAGACTGATATAAAAGATGTGTCTCCATTGTTTTTGTTGATTTTGCCTAAGATTTTTACAGTAGATTTTCTTACATTGAATTTGAGTTTCACATTATCAAAATAACTAATTGAAAAAGTTGGTTTTTCAAACTGTCTATATCAGTGAATCTAAGACTTTGGATTTGGGGAATAGTACCTTTTTAAAAAAATATATTGAGTGACATTTGCCAACTGTATCTTAATAAGTATGGGCATTAAGTATGTTTAAATAGCAAAGATATAAGGGAAATTTCATAATTAAAGATAACCTTTTGCAATGATTAAATTTAAGATTTTTAAACAAATCTCACTACATTGCCATTGCTCACAATGTGTCAAGGATGAGTGAAAAGTTGGTCATGAACAAGAAGAGGAAACCACCAGTCTATATTACTGGAAACTATCATTTTAACTATTTTACTTACTTTGAGCTGATTATTTTAGTGTGCTATGGCTAAACCTTCAATTATGCTTATCTGTTCACTAGGCCTGATCATCTTGAGTGAATTGACAAGGTGATAATTGGTCAGTAGATAGAAACAACGTTTCAAACTTCAAAAAATCTATGTAATCCTATGGATTAACTAGACATTTTAACTTAATAATCAGCTGAATGTCAGTTTTACATATTGCCAAAATAACATTTTTTTAAAAACTGATTTGAACATTTCTATCTGTATTTGCCTCTGCTGGAATTGTCCTGGTTACTTCATTTACTACTTTATTGGCTGATGTTTTCTGAGACTTCAGTGAATCAGAAAAATATCATTGATCCATCACTTTCTTAGAGTTTTAGATTCTGAAATTACATACCTTCCATGTTTCATGGAAGTGTGTGTGTGGGGGTGGGGTGCAGGATGCAGGGCAAGAGGAATACAAGGGAAAGGAGGATAAGAACTGTCCCCAGGCAAACACTAAGTGCTTCTCATTGTGGTTGGGTAAGTGTGGTTTAATTGCTCACTTCCGGACTGTAACAGGGAAATAGGTAACCAACAATGTCCATAAGACATATTTCTCTAAGGCTATGGAATATCAAAATGGGAAGGGAACTTAGATTTCAGCTAGTCTAGTCCACTATAGCCCTTCTTCTACACACGAGGAAACACATATCCTAAGAGGTTTAATTACTTGAAATAAGTAGTTTCCTGTCAGACCTAAAATTCACACCTGTCATATCTCTTAACAGTTAGTTTACATGTCTCATTGTGGACATCTTTTAACAATCACTGTTTCCATCTTGCAGACTATGGCCTGAAACCAAAAGTTTGGCAATCTCTTTAAAAGAGTATATGTGAGTAAATTGAATTTTAAAATATTAGGAGGGAGACCATTTCAGAAAACCCACATTCTTTCATTTCCAACTTGGATGTATTTACATATACATGTATACTTATGGTGATGGGTTGGTTACTAATTTCTATCTCCATATTTTTATGTGGACTCCTGGGGTATCTTGGAAAGAGTTTTTAAACTGTTCCAAACCCTGGTAGCAACTTTTGCTAATTATTCAAAGGCATCCAGTGTAACATGGGTAAAATTATGTCCCTCGCATAGCTTATCCAGCTACACATTTTAAAAATACTTATAATATTGTGAGTCTACAACTTGAATGCTGCTAGCCCTGGCTCATCACCACAATGCTGCTAAGGGATTACACCAAATAATACTGTATTATATTTCAAAAATGTTGTGGCTATTTTTACCCTGAGGAACATTTTTCCACATTTAAAAATAGGAAATCTAAGTTTTCCCAGAGAAGCGGACTTTTAAAATTATTTTTTAAAACTCACTTGTTAAATTGATTTGACCCCTTCACACATACACCGCTATCGCCATGACTCTTGTCCCACCATTTGTGTCACCATCCATCCAGTAGTATCCTTAGAGTCTTCCTCTCTCTCAATAAGTACATCAGAGATCACCAAGATCTATTGATTTTACCTCAGAAATAGCTCACATTTTCCCACTTTAACCATCTTTATCACTATTTCCCTAGTTCAAGACTGCATCGTCTGTCCCCTAAACAATTTCAATAGCCTTTTCAGTGGTCTCGAGCCCCATTCTCTCCTCACTCCAATCTGTCTTACACACCCGGTCATCTACTCCCATCATCTTCTTGCCTGAAATTCTTGGGTGATTTTCTTAAAGTCTAAATTTTTGTCTGACTCTTCAAAATGTTAGCCCAGTCTAAGTTTCTCACAGAAAGTCTTGCTATTCATCTTCTTCCATGAACCCCAAGAAACAACCACAGTCAACTTCTTGCCATGTGCCTGGCTCTCCGTGCCTTTTCACATTTTTATTCCTTTCTCAAGCTGTTTCTTCCTTCTAGAAAATCAAATAATTCATGTAGTTATTTGATTTTCTAGGTATATTTCTTCCTTCTAGATTGTTTTTCCTATGCCCTATACAACGCCTCTTTATCCGTTTGGAAAACTCATGAACAACTTTTCAAATTCAGTTCACTTGTTGCCTGGTGCCTGAATATTCCCACAAAGCAGAGGGAATATTTTTTCTCTACTGGGCTTTCCCATTCCATTTTGTATATATCAATAATCTAGCAGTTACCAATTGCAATTTGATTATTTGTTATATCTGTCTCCCCCATTAGATACATTAAGACCTTGCACAGTATATGAGTACTCAATAAATGATGAGCTTTTAAATGTATAAATAATAATAAAACCACAACTTTTCAGTTTGTGTTTTCTCAAACAGGATATATTTGATTTTCTTAATAATCTCTGTGAAATATGCAGAGCTAGTGATATTTTACTCATTTCATAGTTGATGAAATGGAATATTAACTCCCAGAAAAATAGACACATATCCACATTCAAAGACTGAACTCAGACTTGAGCTTTAAAATTCCTAGTCTGATTACCTTTTCTTTGCACTGGGAGATATACATGGCTTTGCATTTGCTGAGAGGAAGTGAGCATTTGACAAAGCCTATAAGGAGAGAGGGAAATTATAGTGATTATGAAAAGAGAGCAGTTTTGATCCAGCATGTGAGAAAATAAAAGAATGAAAATAACTCTGATGGAACAAAGTCCTTCTTCCCACCCACCCCTCTTTTTAAAAAAATTTATAGAGATTCCTCTATAGAGTAACATTTTAATGTGTGGTTCTTTGGCCCTAAGGCATCTATTAAATTTGGGAATAATGTTTCTGGAGAGAGTGTTCATCAGATTCTCAATGAGTTCTTGATCCACAAAATCTAAGACACTGTGTTCTAAAGTGAACTAAGTTATTGGCTAGTTAACTAAGGGAACGATGATGAGAACATTGTAAGCCACAGAAGTACTGTTCTCACTGGGGTGGCTGAGAAAAAGCTATAGTTTTAGAAAAACAAAACACTTCAGATGGAGTAAGGTCATAGTCTTAGTCAAATATGACATATCCCCTTCACTAACTGCCACAGTAAACAAAACCTCATACAGGGGTGCTCATGAGGGCTCTGTAAATGTCTGGACACTATAGGCAAGGCATGCAGCCTCATGAAACCAGCATCCCATCAGTGGGCCTTACCCTGGAATACGTGATAATCTGTTTCCTCAATATAACACTGTCAGACTGATTTATAATTTCCCTACTCACAATTCTACCCCTTTTATTTGAACCTATAATTAGTACTATAACAGTTAAATATGTGTCCCAGAGACTTTAGTCTTCAGTCTTTTCATAGCCAGTTGAATGCTGAATCTCAGCAGAGTTACAGCCAAAACCCACTTTTCAGTTCATCGGACTCACCCAGGACAACTAACAAGGAGATGATGATGGAAAATTCCCATCCCTCCAAAAAAAGAATATCTACAGCTGCAAGCAAAACAGCTCCTTCCATCTGCCCCATGAGATCTAAGCCCCTCCTAATCTGAAGCAGAGTAGGCAGCATCATCCCAAAAGCCTCAAAATTGAGTAATGAACAAACATAAGAGGGGAATGCAGCTATGGACTAAAGTAAACTTATTAGTATTGTAGTAATGGAAGAACTTGAAACATTGATATAAAGATAGTGGTTACCAGAGGTTCTGAGGGCAGGGAGATGGAAGAAAAGTGGAACATAGGGCATTTTTAGGGCATTTAGATTTGTTCTGCATGATATTGCAATGGTGGATATAGGCCATTATACATTTTGTCAAAACCTAGAAAACTTTACAGTGCAAAGTATAAACTATAGACCTTGGCTAGTAGCAATGCTTCAATATTGGTTCAATTGTAACAATTGTACCATACTATTGTAAGATGTTATTAATAGGTGAAAATGTGAGGGGAGGTGGTTTATATGGGAATCCCCTATACTTTTGATGTAATTTTTCTGTAATCTGAAATAGTGTATTTTAAAAATGGCATATCCTTAATGGGATTTTAGAGGATTAATTGATTTAATGTATTTATAAGACTAATAAAGAACATTTTGAAAAGAGAAAGACAGTGTGATTTTCCCTATGAGATTTCAGAATATACTATATAGGATAGTAATTCAAACAGTGTGGTATTGATTCAGAAATAAGCCAATAGTTCAATGGAACTAAATAAAGGGACAAAAATCAGATCCATGTAATATGTAAATTTAGGATTTAGTAAGGGCACCATTCCAAACTAGTTGGAATAAGGAAGAGTGTTTAATATAAGGTATTTTTTAGTTTATTGAAATAGAAAAAGTTCCTAACCTCACACGATAATATGGAAGACTTAAAATTAATAGTAAAAAGATAAAGAATTTAAGAGAAAAATGGACAAAGGACGTGAATAGGCAATTCAAAAAGAACAAAAGATTAATGGGAAATATACATTTGAAAATATTCTCTATTTTGAGAACATTCAAAGGAATAAAATTAAAACATCAATATTATTGAAATGTTTACTTATCATTTTGGAAAAAAATATTTAAAATGAATAATTCAAAAGAATTAGAGGAGATGTGGAGAAGTAGACTTTCTTATACACATTTTTAGTGAGAATGCAAATTAGGAAGACCTGCTTGGTGGGTAATCAAATAATATGTATCACAATTTTCAATATGTAAAACTTTGACCCATTAATTTCATACCTAAGAAGTTAGCCTAAGAAAATAAACAAGTGAGCAAAGAAATGCTATATTCCAACCCTGCATATAATAATATAAATCTGGAAACCATCAAAATATCTTTCAATAGAGAATTGGTAAAAACAGCTTAGAGAATAGATCACAGAATATTGTACCATTTGCTTGTGTGTATGCATGCATACTTAAACGGATGCGGTTATGTCTATGTACCTGTGTGCCTGTGCATATAGATATGTGTTTGTGTATGTTCATTTGCATGTATATGCATGTTTGCAGAGTGTGTGTATCTAGATATAGTCTCACAAGTGAAAAACCCCACTCAACTATTGTAGGTGTATAGAAAGAAGATGTGTAAGATGAGTCTTTGACTTTGTATTTTATGTGATTTCCTTTAAAATGAGCATGTGTTGCTTCATAAGGAAAAAGGACAGACTTTCTTCTTTTGTTTAAAAACTATTTTAATTTATTTATATATTTTATTTATATCCCACTTTTATCTTCCCCAAAAGAAAAAAATTTTGTGTCATAAAACAATTTAATACAGCAGAATAAAAATGAGGAGGTCAAAAAAAGTAGAGAAAATAACAGCTTCTAAACAGTATGCAATATGGAAGCAAAAATACATACCATAGTTGCCTAAGTATATGCTAGAAATAAGTCACAGGTTTGGCCCTGAGCTTCCTAGCAGTCAATCCAAGGAAGGAAACACTACCAGTTCAAGATTCATAGTATCAGTAAGTTTAAAAAAATAATTAGTTGCACTGGAGAAATTGTTCTTACCTCTGAGAATTAAAAGAAAAATTCCCCATGGGTTCTTGTAAAAAGGATACTGTGTAATACAGTGCATACATTTTCAACAGCTTTTCTTCACTCTATAAAGTATGACATAAGGATGACTGAAAGCAAGGACCTTGTCAGTTTTGCTCATAACATATAACACAGTGAAATCATGCTGTTGGCACGTAAAGATTTATTGAGTTAATAAACGAACCTCAGTGCTAATAAGGTTACCAATTTTGTAAAGGTAGGAGTCTAGCATTAAAAAAAAAAAAAACAGATACAGTTCCAAATGCAGGGAATTTTCACCATATGTGTTATTTAATAAGGAGTTAAGAAATTGCTATACACGTATTTCAATGTAAAAGATACTTGAGTGTTATCAAGTGTAAATATCACCTCTTTCCAGGAACCTGCAGAATAGGGAGTCAGCAAAGAAAGCATGAACATTCAGGATTATGATGCTGTAGAAGAGTCATCATTAAGAGGATAGCAAATAAAAATATTAATAAAGATATTAGGTAATAATTTAATACTGTTTTGTGATGTGTTTTCATTGTTATTTAATATCTATTTAATATTGATAGCTTATATATTATTTAACCTTTATTAATAAGTTATAAGTATTCTGCAACAAATTATTTTTCTGTTTTTATCCTGAGAATGAAACGGCTAGTTCAAAGTGCTCTAACAGCCTTAACAATCTTAAGGAAAAGAAGAGTATATACCATTCTTCTGGCAAAATGGCACATAGTATCTAAATGTTTCTTTTTGCTTTATGCATTAATTTTACTTTTGATTTAGCCAGACATGGAAGCTGTTAAACAAGTCATTATTTCTGTTGACATGGAATATTTTATAAACGAAGGTCACAAAGGAGTATAATGAAAAATAGTTAATAACAGGTCATAGAAACACTTAATCACAGCCTTGCAATATTTCAGAACAAATATCTACTTGGGAAAACAATTTTGTGCCTTTTCAGCAATTTTATTGAGATATATTCATATACTATAAAATCCATCCAAAATGTACCTTCATTGGGTTTTGGTGTAATCACAGAGTCGTGCATTCATCACCACAGTCAATATTAGAACATTTTCATTATTTCAAAAAGAAAAACTCCCCACCCCTTAGCAGTTACCTTTCAATCTCTCATATCCATCCTCTGCCACAGTTATCTGCTAATCTAATTCCATCTCTATAAAATTTATTTATATTTACATTTTATATAGAGTCAAGTACTATGCAGTACTTTGTATCTTGTTTCTTTCACTTATGATAATTCTTTATTTACAACTGATGAAAATATATTACTATTCACTACAGTCCATAGTTTCCTTTAGGTACATTTTAGATTAGATACTACCCTATTATTAACATCTTGTAATATTAATGTACACTTATTCTGCTTGGTTGAATAACATTCTTAAATTTGTAATATTACTTAGACTCATTTCTGCAACAGGGTTCACTATGCTACACAATCCCATATTTCATCCTTTAGCTTTTCTTCTAGTGACATAAACAGCCCTAAACTTTCCCTTTCAATCACAATCATAACCCCAAATTGGTGCTGTTAATTACATTCACTCTAATGTGCTATCATCACCTCTATCCGATTTCAAGCATTTACAGTCAACCTCATTACCAATTCTGCACAAATTAAGCCTCTGCTTTCCATTCTTTACTCTCATTCTATCTTCTGGTGACCAAACTTCTAGCTATTAACTTCATGACTTTGCTCATTATGTTTAGTTCATATTAGTGAGATCATACAATATTTGTCCTTTTGTGTCTGATTTATTTAACTCAATATAATTTCCTCAAGGTTCATCCATATTGTTATGTGCATGACTTCATTTTTTCTTACAGCTGAATAATACTCCATCTTTGCATACATCACATTTGTTTATCCATTCATCCGTTGATGGATACCTGAGTTGTTTACATCTTTTGGCAATTGTGAATAATGCCACTATGAGCATCAGTGAGCAAATGTCTGTTCGTGTCCCTGCATTCAGTTCTTCTGAGTATATACCTAGGAGTGGGATTGCCTGATCATATGGTAGCTCCATATTTAACTTCCCAAGGAAGTGCCAGTCTTCCACAGTGGCTGCACCTTTCCACACTCCAACCAACAATGAATAAGCGTTCCTATTTATCCACATCCTCTCCAACACTTGTAGTTTTTTTTTTTTTTAAATAGTGACCAATCTAATAAATGTGATATGATTTCTCATTGTAGTTTTGATTTGCATTTCCCTAATAGCTAGTGATGTTGAACATTTTTTCATGTGCTTTTTACCATTTGTATTTCCACTTTGGAAGAACATCTATTCATGTTTCTTGAGTATTTTTTAATTGGGTCATTTGCCTTTTTATCATTGAGTTGTAGGATATCTTTATACATCATGGACACTAAACCCTTTTTGAATATGTGGTTTCCAAATATATTCTCCCATTGAGTAGGCTGCATTTTCACCTTCTTGACAAAGTCCTTTGAATTACAAAAACATTTAATTTTGAGAAGGTCCCATTTATCTATTTTTTTCTTTCATTGGTTGTGCTTTGGGTATAAAGTCTATGAAACCATCACTTACCACAAGATCTTGAAGATGTGTCCCTACATTTTCTTCTAGGAGTTTTTGGTCCTGGGTCTTATATTTAGGTCTTTGATCCATTTTCAGTTAATTTTTGTATAAGGGGTGAGATAGGGTCCTCTTTCATTCTTTTAGATATGGATATCCAATTCTCCCAATACCATTTGTTGAAGAGACTGTTCTGTTCCTGTTGAATGGGCTTGGTAGCCTTGCCAAAAATCAATTGTCTGTTGAGGTGAGGGCCTATTTCTGAACTCTTGATTCAATTCCATTGATCTATATGTCTATCTTTATGCCAATAGCATTCTGTGTTGACCAGTGTAGCTTTGTAATATGCTTTAAAGTCAGGTTGTGTGAGTCCATGATGTAGTTCTTCTTTTTTAAAACATTTTTTGGCTATTTGGGGCCCCTTTCCCTTCCAAATAAATTTGGTAATTGACTTTACATTTCTGCAAAGTAGGCTGTAGAAATTTTAATTGAGATTGCATTGAATCTGTAAATTAATTTGGGTAGAATTGACATCTTAATGATATTTAGTCTTCCAATCCATAAACATGGAATGTCCTTCCATTTGTTTAGGTCTTCTTTAATTTCTTTTAGCAATGTATTGTAGTTTTCTGAATACAAATCCTTTACATCCCTCGTTAAATTTATTCCTAGATATTTGATTCTTTTAGTTGCTATTGTAAATGGAATTTGTTTCTTGATTTCCTTGTCAGAGTGTTCACTTCTAATGTATAGAAACACTCCACACTTCTGATTTTTGCATGTTAATCTTGTATCCCACCATTGTATCCCATCATTAATTAACTCTAGTAGAGTCATTGTCATTTTGGGGGGGGGGTATTACTAAATATAGATCATGTCATCTGAAAATACTGGAAGATTTACTTCTTCCTTTCTAATTTGGATTCCTTTTATTTATTTTTCTTGCCTAATTGTGCTAGCGAGAACTTCTAGTACAATGTTGAATAACAGTGACAGTGGATATCCTTATTTTGTCCCTGATCTTAAAGGTAAAGTTTACTGCCTTTCGCCATTGAGTACGATGTTGACTGAAAGTTTTTAATGTATGCCCTGTATCATGATGAGGAAGTTTCCTTCTATTCCTATCTTTCAAAATGTTTTCATCAAGAAAGGATGCTGGATTTTGTCAAATGCCTTTACTGCATCAATAGAGATGATCATGTGATTTTTCTCCTTTGATTTGTTGTTTTAATTATACACCATGATCTTCTTTGACCTATTGATTGTTTAAGAGTGTGTTGTGGAAGCGGGTGTGGCTCAATAGATAGAGCTCCCGTTTACCATATGGGAGGCCCCGGGTTCGCGTCCCGGGGCCTCCTTGTGAGGGCAGGCCGGCCCGCGC
>JAQZBX010039852.1:8175-22979 GCA_029593785.1 Cabassous unicinctus
ATTTAAATTTTTGTTTGTTTCCTGTTGTTGAATTTTAGGATTTCTTTAGATATTCTGGGTTATAAATTCTTATCAGATATATGTGAAATCCAAATATTTTATTCCATTCTGAAGGTGTTCCATGATAAAATACTATGATACAAAGGTTTTTAGTTTTGATGAGATCCAATTTATCTTTTTTTTTTTCTCTTCTTTTGTTGCTGTGCTTTTGGTGTAAATGCTAAGGAACTATTGTTTAATACAGAATCTGGAAGATGTTTCCCTTTTTTTCCCTTTTGGAGTTTGCCTTACCGTCCTGGTATTAAAGGGGTGGCTTTAAAAAATGGGAAATTATGCTTCATGGTTTTGAGATTGGCAGAAATCCAAATTCAAGGCATCAACAAGGTGATGCTTTCTTCCTATGACTGTGATGTTCTGAGTCTGGCTGTCAGTGATCCTTGATCCTAGGATTTTCTGTCACTTGGTAATGCACATGGTGATGACATTATCCTTTCTCCTGTGGGTTCCTTTGACTTCTAGCTACTCTTGTGGAATTATCTCTATGACTTAATTTCATTCTGCATATGAAGGACTCCAGGAATTGGATTACAGCCCAACTGATTCAGTTGACCACACTTTAACTAAAAGTAGCATCTTCAAAAGGTCCTTTAAAATGGTTCACCCTCACAAGAAAAAGTTAAGATTAAGAGCATGTTTTTACAATTTTGGAGGTTTCATTATACAACTTGCAGAAGACATTATAATTTTGGTTCTTATATTTAGATATTTGGTCCATTTGGAGTTTTTTTTTTCTGTTTATGGTGAGATAAAAGGGTCTATATTCATTCTTTTTCATACAGCTATCCAGCTTTCCCAACACAATTTCTTGATGAGATTGTTGTTCATTGAACTGATTTGCCATTCTTTTCAAAACTTCATTTGCCATTGACTTTAGGGTTTGTTTCTGAACTCCAAATTCAAATCCATTGTTCTGTATGTTGGTATTGTGCTAGTAACATGTTTGCATTACTGTAACTTTGTAAAAATTTTTAAATTGGGAAGTGTTAGTGCCCCCAAATCCTGGTTTTTCAAAATGTTTTTGGCTATTAGGGCCTTTATCTGGCTATACAAGTTTCTTGAGTGGGTTTTGTATTTTTGCAAAGATGGCAGTTGAATTTTTTATTGAGATTGAGTTGAATGTGTAAATTGTTTTGTGTAGAACTGACATTACAATAATAGTTAGGCTTCCAATCTAAGAACATGAATGTCCTTATTTTTTACATCTTCTTTGAGTACTTTCGGCAATGTTTTATATTTTTCTGTGCGTTAGTCCTTTGCACCCTTGGCTAAATTAATCCTAGGTGTTTGATTTATTTTCATTTGCTGGGAAGCGGGTGTGGCTCAATGGATAGAGCTCCCATTTACCATATGGGAGGCCCAGGGTTCGCTTCCCAGGACCTCCTTGTGAGGGAAGGCTGGCCGGCCCGTGCTGTGTTGGGGGCTAATGCAGCAAAACCTCACAGCAGGAAGCAGGTGTGGCTCAATCGATAGAGCCCCCGTTTACCATGCGGGAGGCCCTGGGTTCGCCTCCAGGGGCCTCCTTGTAAGAGCAGGCCAGCTACGTGGTGCGGTGGGCTGATGCAGCAGGACCTCACAGCAAGGGGGAGAAAAGCAGACACGGAAGAAACACACAGCAAATGGACACAGTAAAACACAAGCAGCAAGGGGGGGATAAATAAATAAATAAATAAATCTTTCAAAAAAAATTTTCATTTGCTATTATAAATGGAATTTTTCATTGATTTCCTCTTAAGTTTTTTCATTATTAATGTGTAGAGATATCACTGGTTTTTCATGTTGATTTTTTACTCTGCCACATTGTTTACTTAGTTTACTAGCTCTTTGCTTTGTTGTGATTTTTTCTGAATTTTCTACCTATAGGATCATGTCATCTTCAAATAGGGAATGTTTTACTTCTTGTTATCCAATTTGGAGGCCTTTTATTTTTCTTGTCTAATTACTGTGGTTAAAACATTATTACAAAGTTGAAAAACATTGGTGATGGTGAGCATCCTTGCTTTGTTCTTGTCTCAGGGAGAAAGCTTTCATACTTAAATATGAGGTTAACTGTGGGATTTTTATGTATGTCCTTTATCATTTTGAATTAATTCCCAACTATTCCTAATTTTCTGACAGCTTTATCAAGAAGTGTTTCTGAATTTTGCCAATGACTTTCTTCAAATATTGGGATGATCATGTGTGTGTATTCATGTGATTGTTTTGCTTCATTTTATTTATATGGCATATTATATTAATTGATTTTTATATGTTGAGCTACCTTTTCATACCAGGATAATTCCTACTTGATCGAGGTTTATTATTCTTTTAACATGCTGTTGGATTCTGTTTACTAATATTTTTTCAATATTTTTGCATCTTTATTCATAAGACATATCAGTCCACAATTTTATTTACACTGGTTTTTTTAATTACACTGGTTTTGGTATTAAGATGATGCCGAGGTCATAAAATAAGTTAGTTGATGCCTCTGACTCAAAATTTTGGAAGATTTGAAGAGCATTGGTGATTTGGATTGTTGATGAAATTCACCAGTGAACCAATGTGTTTCTGTGATTTTATTTGTTGGGAGGTTTTGATTACTGGTTTAATATCTTTTGTTGTTATTGACCTGTTGAGATTGTTTATGTGTTTCTTGTAATTTGTCCATTTAATCTAGTTAATATAAGTTGTACAGTTGTTCATAGTATCCTCTTATACTCCTTTTCATTTCTGTGAGGTCAGTCATAATGCCCAACTTTCTTTTCTGAATTTAATTATTTCTGTCCTATCTCTTTTTCTTTGCCAGTCTACTGTGGGGTTTTTTTTGTTTTTGTTTTTTTTTTAATCCTTTCAGAGGAACAGGTTTTTTTTTTAAACTAGATCTTCTTTCTTGTGTTTTTAATCTCTATTTTTCTCCACTATAATTTTTCTTATTTACTTCCTTCTGTCCACATGGGTTTTGGGTTATTTTGTTCTTCTATTGCCAGTACTTCAATTTGTTTTTGTCCTTTTACCTCATGACATTTTTAATTGATTTTCTAATTTTTTTGACCCATTTATTGTGTATGAGTGCATTTTTAACTTTCACATATTATTGAATTTTCCAATTACCCCACTGTTCCTGATTACTAGCATCATCCCAGTTTTGTCAGAGAAGATCCTTTGCTTGATTTCAATATTATTAAATTTACTAAGACTTGTTTTGAGACTTAGTTTATGGTCTATTTGGAGAATGACCATGTGCACTAGAGAAGAATCTTTATTCTGCTTTTAAGTGAGAATTGTTAAACATATGACTGTTAGCTGTAGTTGAAATACAGAATTGTCCAGGTCTTCTATTTCCTTATCAATCTTCTATCTATATGTTCTATTCATTATTAAATGTAGTGTACTAAAGTTCCCTTTTATTAACATAGAACTCTTTCTTCCTTCAATCTTTCAACATTTGCTGTATTAGTTAGGGGCCCTACTCTTTTGGAGCATATATTTACAATTGCTATATCTTCTTTTTAAATTGATCTCTTCATCAGTATATAGTTTATTCTTTTGTGTCTTTTAACAGTTCTAGGCTTGAAGTCTATTTTACTTGATATTAGTATAGCTATCTCAGTTATCTTTGATTAATATTTGGGTAGAATATGTTTTCCACTTTTCACTTTCATATTATTTGTGTCTTTGAATTTAAGGCAAGTCTTTTATAAACTGTGTAAAGATGGGTGATATTTTTTCAATTATCGTGCCAATTTCTGTCTTTTGACTGGAGAGTTCAGTCTATTTACATTTAAAGTAGCTACTGTGAATGCAGTACTTTCTTCTTCGATTTGGCTACTTGGACTTTGTAAATCTTATATCTATTTTGTCCATCAATTCTCTCATTAATGCATATTTTCTTTCATATTTATTCAATTTTTTACAGTTCACCATTTTCAGTGCCTTCCCATTTCCTTCTGTATATTATAAATATTTATTTGTGGTTACCTTGGGAATTAAGTGCAACATATTAAGCCTGCACAATCATATTTGATTTGATACCAACTTAATCTTAATAGCATACATAAAATTGTTCCTATACAAAACCTTCTATCCCCCACATTTTTTTATACTTCTTACAAATTATAACTTTACCCAGTATATATACTAAACTGCATATTTGTTATTGCATGATAAATGTTTGGTTTTTGTAATCTGCAGAAATAAAAAGAGGATTTGCATGAAAACATACAACAATATTAGGCTTTATAATTACCCATTTGGTTATATTTACCAGAATTCCTTAATCTTTATGTTGCTTTAAACAACCTTTTAGTGTCCTTTCCTTTCATTCTGAAGAACTCTTTATAGCATGCTTGTAGGGCAGGTCTAATGATGATCTTCTACCTCAGCTTTTACTTAATTGGGAGTTTGATCTCACTCTCATTTTTGAGGCAGTCATGCTAGATAAAAAATTCTCTTTTGAAATAAGTTTTCTTTCAGCATTTAAATATTTCATCCTACTACCTATTGCTTTCAAAGTTTTTGTGAGAAACTGACAATTTTACAGAGACTGACTTTCATATAATATGTGGCTTTTCTCTTCCATATTACAGAACACTATCCTTGTCCTTGCACTCTACAGTTTGTCTACATTGTGTCTTTGCATGGCTCTTTTAAATTTTATCCTGTTTGGCGTTCATTTGGATTCTTGAATGTGTATTCAAGTCTTTAAATTTGGCAAGTTTTCTGCCATTTTTTCTTTGTATATTCCTCCAGCTTATTTCTCTTTTTATTCTCTTTGGAGTCCTAACATGCCCTTACTGATTTTCTTCAAGATGTCCCAAGTTATCTTTCTCCATTTTTCTTACCTTTTGTCTTATCTTGTGCTTGTATACTGGCTTTAGAAAGTTCTCTGTTTACGGGAATTGAGATGACTCTTCTATCCCTATTAAATAGAATTTCTTCCTCCCATTCAGAGTGCTTTAATATACATATTAAAGCCAGAAATCCTTTACCTCAGGTTGCTTTGAATTTATTGTATCTTATAATATTTTAATTGTCTGAAATCTTTTTCTTCCTGCAGGACGTATTCTGGAAGAGAAATATAGAGATAAGTATCTATCTCAGACTTTCAGGCTAACACTGAGTAGATTAGAATGGACACACTTGCTCCCAAGTATGAAAATAGGGTTTACTCTTCTCCCTCAAAACAGAATCAAGGACACACAATGAGAGTGCAGGTAGGTCTGTATAATATGGGAGAGGCGCAAGAGGAGAGGCCAGCTTTGTGCTAACAGTTTTAAGATGCATATTATTGATTCAGCACTCTACAAGTTTTCTGGTATTTTCAAGAAATAGTTTGATCTTTGTTGTTAGTGTTTTAAAGATTCTCTGAGCAGGCAGAATGCTGGAGTGTCTTAAACTCCCATCTTGGTTGCCTAGAAAGAATCATAATATTTAGTGCACTGAAATAATTTAAGGATGCATATTTTATACACTAGAAACATCACTAGGAATATAATGTAATGAAGTATTGGTTTAAAAATCCAACAGAGAAAATAAATTTAATATTAAATATTGTACTAATCAAAATAATCAAAGAGGATAAGCATAATCTTTTTAAAAATCATGATAAAATGAAAACAGTGCATAAATAATAATTTTAACAACAAGAGGAAAAGAAAAAACAAATAAAAGAAAAAGACAAACAAATAAAAAATTAAAAAAATAAATGGAGTAAGCACACCAATTAAAAAGTCCAGTAATTGCTTATTTTAAAAAGTAAGATCCAGTCATATGAAGTCTACAATAAATAGTTGAATGGTAAAGGAATGTAAAGTTTTACCTGTAAATATGAGCACATAAATACTAATGTGCAATGTAGCACTATTAAAATAACTAGATCTCTGTATTGTAGAGATATGAAAGAGAGTATAAAATGAAAGTAGACCAATTTTCCAGGAAATTATAAAATTCCTTAACAGTGTTTCAAGCCATGTTAAACAAAGTTTAACAGAACTAAGTGGAGGAATAGTATTTTTTTTTTAATGTCATTGATTAATTGTCTGAGACAAAGTTTTAATTTTGTTGTACATTCCCCAAACAAGTTAACTTTCCTTTCTGTTTCTCATACCTTATCATCTGCCAAAATTATTTTATTATTAGAGATGATAATTTGGAATCCCAACAACAAAGATTAAGAAAAAATGTGATGATATTATTAATTTTAACAATTATTATTACTTCAACTTTTTCTTATATTATTTGAAAGTGAACTTAATGACTATACAAAATTGACTTCAATGCTGGGAAGAAAAACTCCTTCATGGAGATTTTACAGGAAGTAAGGAGACTCTGTAGAGATGGTATTGCCATAGTAAATCTCCATTAGTCTCTCCTTTGTCTTAAACTGCAAGGTTACCTATTGTAACAAATTGATGCTTGCTTTTTGATCTCCTAATTAACTTTTCTTAATATCATTGAATTTCTGATGAAGAGAATTGTGCTTCCAAAAGTTCACCAAATATATAATGTATTATTTTGTAACTCCTTGATCTATACCATCAATGACTATCCAGAAATTCTAGTGTAAACAGTTTTTCTCCTATGAGCTGCTTTTAAATCTACAAGAAAATTGATTTTTGTATCATTAATTAAAGCTACATTCACAAGAAAGCATTTTACCTATTTATATTGAGAGAAAGTAAGCTTTTGTCTATTAAATTAATTATAAAACATTTACTCATGTCAGCTCTTATTTTTAAGTTCTTCTTTCATGTTTAATGAATATAAAAAAGTCAATATGCTTAAATAAAAAACAAAAATTATTGTGACTGAACACTACACTATATCTGATGTGTAGGTGAGTTAGGTGACACTGCCAAAACTGAATGGAGAAATTTCATCATGTTTTCCTTGTGCCTCAAAAATGCCCATTCTGCAGCTGATACACACTCCTACAAAGAAATTAGTTGTGGATAACCAGCCAATGGAAAATACATGAAATTGTGGGTTTTAAAAAAGTCTAAATAACATGGGTAAATGTATCATAAATATTTAATAAAAAAATTAAGAAGTTACTGAAAAATACTGTGTGATAAAAATTATGGAAACACATAAGTATATATGTATATATATAAATAAGCATTTTATGAACAAAGGGAAATATTGGTAAGCAAATACATCTTCAGATTAACATTTATAAATGAGATTCATTTCTTCCTTGAATTTTTGTTGTATTATAATTTTTGTGTAATAAAAAATGTTTACCCATATGATAGTTTCACACTTGCAAACATAAAAAAATGTTTCACTGTGAATAAAATTCTATATAATCCATGGTGCTCAGTTTTCTGACCCTTCAGATTAGATTAATTATTTCTCTAGAAATACCTTCACTTTTCCTGGTTATCAATTAGAGCATCACAAAAGAACACCAAAAAATGATTGTCAACATTATGTGACTTCAAAGACAGAAGGAACTCTCTGATACAAATTTAATGTGGATAGTCCTTGTGAACATGCCAAGCAATTTTCTTTGGAAATTGGTAACATTGATAACTGAAAGGTTTATTAACAACAATCTTCAATATAAGAAGTGCTGTCACATTATTAGTTGCTGTCACAACTATTCATATTTGCTCCGGGTATACATTTAAGATATAATTTTCAGGCAAATTTTTTTTTCCAGGACCTGAACAAAAATTTTAGGTTGATTTATTATATGTGAGAGCAAAACAAAATTGCATGCACAAAAACTAAACATAATTTATCTCAAAGGAAGCAGAAACTATATCATAGAAATTTGGGGCTGCTTAAATGCTTTATGTATTTTATCCAAAGAAAAATTAAGGTTGGACAATTCTAGACCTGTGGCTCATGGTATGGATTATTCTCAATGTTAGAGAGTTTCAATTTATCTCAACAAATGGAAATATTATTAGAAGAACATGCATATATATAGACATATAATTTTGGACTTACCTAAATAACTCCAGAATGTAAAAAAACAAAGACAGATGGAATCTGAGTCATCAAGCAATGTACATATATTGAAAATATAATTTTGGAAAAAAATTTGATTTTAAATAATAACATTAAAAATGTATGTTTCAAAAATTAATAGTAATATGTGGACTACAACTTTAATAAACACCAGAAAAAGGGTCAAAAGCTTTAATATCTGATCTGTCATTTGTGTTAAGCAATACTGGATACAAAGCATGGTAAATGGTGCATTAAAACCTTCTATTATCTCTTATTTTGTATTTAATGTTTTTTAAGTTTTTTCTGAAATTAATTATAATAGGAATACAGTGTTATGAACATTTTTTCTGTACTCAACCAATCTTGGTAGAATCACAGAGCCAACAAGTAATAGAGAGAAAGTTGTGACTCTCAATACATTACTTAACTTTCTGTGCTCTTTTAATCTTTCAACATGTACAATAGTACTATCTGTGCTATAATATTTTCATATGGGTAAATGTGTTAATAATGAAAAATATTTATAACAGTGCTAAATTCTTTCCAAATATGCAATATACATAAGCTTCTATTATATAATATCCAAATGATAATATGTATCTAATTTATATTTGGTAGCCAAACTAAGATATTTTAGTCACATTTCGAAAACTCCTGTTTAGTATGAATTTCTAGAAAATCTACATTTTTAATACCAAAAATTCAAATAAAAAAAAACTTTAAAAATTCATTCATTGGAGTATCACTTTTTGATTTCTAAACAGCTTGCAACAGTTGAACACTTATGGGAAATAAGAATAACCAAATGTAACTGACTACATCCTTATGGGATTGACAGAATCTGAAGAGATCCAGCAAATCCTCTGTATGCTGTTTCTCCTGTTATACCTGATTAATGTGCTAGGGAATGCAGGGATGATACTGATAATTCCCCTGGATCTCCAGCTTCATACCCCCAAGTATTTTTTTTTTCCTTAGTCACCTGTCATTCCTTGACCTCAGTTATTCAACGGTCATCACACCTAAAACCCTGGAGAACCTACTGACTTCCACCAAGTATATGTCATTCAGGGGCTGCTTCACCCAGATGTATTTTTTTATTTTGTCTTCTTGGCTATCAGTGAGCTTTTCCTCCTCTCCTCAGTGGCCTATGACAACTATGTAGCTATCTGCAATCCTCTTTATTACCAGGTTGTTGTGTCCATGAGACTCTTCTATGCCCTTATCACTGGGTAATACATGATTAGGTTTACTGAATTCTTGGTCAATGTCCTTTGCATGAACAGCTTGAATTTCTGCAATTCTAATGTAATCTAATGCTTTTTCTGTGATGCAACTGCAATTTTAGCCCTGTCCTGCACTGAAACTAGTGACATTGTGAAAAAATTATATTCATTCTTTTTAGTATAAGTGTAATGTTGTCTCTTATCATAATTTCTGTATCCTACCTGTCCATGCTGTCAGCTATCCTGAAAATTGATTCCATTTCAGGAAAGAACAAAGCCTTCTCCACTTGTGCCTCCCATCTCCTTGGAGTGACAATTTTTTACAGCACTACAATTTTTACTTATTTAAAACCAAAGAAGTCTTACTTCTTGGGAGCCAGATAAGGCTCAGTGCTCTCACAAAAACAATGGAGAAAGAGCCTACAGCTGCCAGGGGGACCTGCTTTCGGCATCAGCAGACCATGACAGTGCTTCACAATACCCAGGAGTGTGAGGGACAGAAAGACAAAGAAGTCAGAACAACAAACTGTGAGTTATTAAAAATCCAAGCCATTGAGAAGGCTCCATCCTCTACCCCCGAGATATTCAGCAGTGGTAAAATCCATGGTACATTGAACATGACTGAGAGGGAAGCAAATATCTTCACTGCAAGCTGTTACATGTGAAAAGAAAGGGGGAGCTGGGGGGCTTTTCTTCAGTGAATTCAGCCAGCTGAGCTCACTTTGAATCTCGGTTCTTGCCAGATGAAAACAAAGGAATACCTAGAGAGATACACTTCTGTGCAAACATATGCCTACAAGTGCCATCTTCTGGCCCATCTGGAAATTACATGGACCAAAACTGCTTTTAGAGCTCTCTTGACCCCACCATTGGTAGAAAGCTTG
Organism: Cabassous unicinctus; assembly: GCA_029593785.1. NCBI lineage: Eukaryota > Metazoa > Chordata > Mammalia > Cingulata > Chlamyphoridae > Cabassous > Cabassous unicinctus. The sequence goes on from JAQZBX010039852.1 coordinate 18,284, forward strand.
CGCCGTATTAGGGAATTCCTGACATGGTTTTTGGTAACTTAGGTTAGACAAATTTTAAAGATTTAGGATAAGTTGAACCAAATGTCAAAGAACTATGAAAAAATAATAACAAAGGCGAGAGAGAAATTGTCCATTACAATAAATTAACCAAAATATCAGATGCCTAGACATCAGAAAAAGATTACAAGCAATACTAGGAAACAGGAAGAAATGGACCAGATAAAGGAACAAACGAAATATCCTGAAGAGATTCAGGATTTAAGATAATTAATCAATGATAATCACACAACTCTCCTAAATCAATTTAAAGAATTTAAAGAAAATATGACTACAGAGAAAATAGATAATAAGTAGACACTGAGTTAGCATAAAAAACAATTTGAAAGTCTGCAAAGAAAATTAACAGACCTTATGGGAATGAAAGACACAATGGATGAGATTAAAAATACATTAGAGAAACATAAGAGCAGATTTGAAATGCTTGAAGACAGAATTAGTGATTTTGAAGACAGAGCATCTGAACTGGAAAGATGGGAAATTAGAAAGAGAAGAGAATGGAAAAATGGAACAGTGTCTCAGGGAATTGAATAGCACCATGAAACACAAAAACATACCCATTTTTGGCATTCCAGAAAGAGGAGAAAATGGATAAAGGGCAGAAAGAATATTTGAGAAAATAATGATTGAAAACTTCCCAGCCATTATGAAAGCATAAATATCAATGTCCAAGAAGGACTATGCACTACAAACAGAATAAGCAATGAATAGACCTACCCAGAGAAACCTACTCTTCAGAATGACAAATATCAGAGATAAAGAGAAGATTTTGAAAGCAGCAAGAAAAAAGAAAATCATCACATACAAGGGAAGTTCTGTAAGATTAAGTGCTGACCTCTCATGAGAAACCATGGAGGAGAAAAGAAAGTGATATGATGTACTTAACATATTGAAAGAGAAAAACTGCCTGCCAAGAATTCTGTATCTGGCAAAATTTTCCTACAAATATGAAGGGAAGCTCAAAGTCTTGACAGACAAACAAAAACTTTTAGAATAAATTACAAAAAGACCAGAATTACAAGAGATACTCAGGGAAGTGCTGCAGTCTGAAAGAAAAAAAGCAAGGGCAAGAGACGTAGAGGAGTTTAGAAATGAAGAATATTATAAAGGGTGAAAAAATAGACTATAATATGATACAACAACTGAAATTCAAAGGTCAAACTTGATGAAGTAAGTAATGCCTTTACAGTTATAGCATTGAATGTTAATGGCTTGAACTCCCCAATAATAAAATACAGAGTGATAGAATGGATTAAAAAATATGACCCATCTATATATTTTCTACAAGAGTCTGACCTCAGATGTAAGGACACAACCAGGTTAAAAGTGAAAGTTTGGAAAAAGATATTCCATGCAAAATGTAACAAAAAAAAGAGTTGAAGTGACAATACTCATATTGGCCAAAATAGATTTCAAATGAAAAATTGTTATAAATGATGAAGAAGGTCATTATACATTATTAAAAGGGGCAATTCAACAAGAAGAAATAACTATTAAAATATTAATGCACTAACTTTAGTGCCCCAGGATACATAAGGCACTTACTGGCAAAGCTGAACAGAGAACTAAATATCTCTACATTAATGGAGACTTCAATACCCCACTCTCAGTATTAGATAGAACATCTGGACAGAGGATAAATAAAGAAATAAAGAACTTGAGTAATGTGATAAATGATCTAGACCTAATAGACATCTATAGAGCATTACACCCCAAAACTGCAGGATATACATTTTATTTCAAGTGCTCATGGATCCTTCTCCAAGATAGACCATATGTTGTATCGCAAGAAAAGACTCAACAAATTTAGTAAGATTGAAATTACGCAAAACACTTTCTCTGATCGTAACAGAATGAAGCTGGAAATCAATAATGGACAGAGAAGGGAAAATTCATAAATATATGGAAATAAACAACACACTCTTAAACAACCAGGGGGTAAAAGAAGAAATTGCAAGAGAATACAACAAATATATTGAGATGAATGAAAATGGGGATATAACATGTCAAAATCTATGGGACATTGTAAGGGCAGTGTTGAGAGGGAAATTTATAGCCCTCAATAATTACATTAAAAAAGAAGAAATAGTGAAAATTGATTATCTAAGTGAACACCAGGAAGAACCAGAAAAAGAAGAGAAAACTAATCCCAAACTGAGCTGAAGGAAAAAATAATAAAGAACAGAGCAGAAATAAATGAAATTGAGAACAAACAAACAAACAAAAAAACAATAGAGAGAAACAAAAAAACAAAAAATTGGTTCTTTGAGAAGATCAACAAAATTAACAAGCCCTTAGCTAGACTGACAAAGAAAAAAGAGAGAAACTACAAATAAATAAAGTCAGAAATGAGAGGGGAGGCATTCCAACTGAGGCCATAAAAATAAGAGAGATTATACTATGAACAACTGTATGCCAAAAAACTAGAAAATGTAGATGAGATGGAAAATACCTGGAAATATATGAGCCACTGTAGCGCTTTGGTATTATTTATGAATTCCAAAAACAGATATTGAATTATGTTTGTTAATTGGTCTGTTCCTCTGGGTATATTAGATTGTATTGAATTTAGAGGTTTCACTCTTACTTGATTAATTTTTGATTAAGGCTTTGATTGGGCCACATAAGTAGGACATTGAGTTCCCACCTCTTTGTTGGGCATGGACTCATAAAGAAAACAACATGGCAGAAAAGAAAGTTGGAATTTTGACCTGGAACCCCAGGAAGAAAACATGCAGGAGAAGAACACACAGAAGCAGATATGTGAGGAAAACAGAGAAGGCTCCATTAGATATGGTAGAGGCCCTGAGAAGAGAGATGAGCTGTTTGCCTGAAAGTTTGCAGCTGTCCTTAAGGAGAGAGCACAGCAGCTGAGCCTGTAGAGAAATGAACCCCAGGAGAGAGACAAGACCTGTACTAAACTACAGCTGATATTGGAAGAAGCTTGGACCATGGAGACTTAAGAGGAAGGGGGAGGCAGAACACTTGCAGAGGTCTGCCCCAAGAAAGAGACAAGACTTGTCCCAGGCTTCAGTTGATATTGGAAGAAGCTTGGACCACAGAGCCTTAAGAGGAAGAGGGAGGCTGAACCCTTGCAGAGATTGGCAGCCATCTTGCTCTAACACATGGCAACAGACTTTGGTGAAGGAATTAACTTATACTTTATAGCCTGGTAACTGTAAGTTTCTCTCTGAACAAATTACCTATTATAGAAGCCAATAGATTTATGGTATTTTGCATCAGCATCCCTTTGGCTAACTAATACATAATTTAGTACCAGAGAGAGGGGAAGTGCTTTTGAAATTACCGATATGTTGGAATGGTTTTATAAATGGATAAGGGGCATTTTTTTTTGGAGGAATTGTGAGATGTTTGATAGAAAAGGCCCAGAGTGCTTTGAACAGATTTTTTATTATGCCTTAGAAGTAAATGATGTAATTATTATGGGAAACTGGAGGAAAGTCAATCCACATTTCAAAGTTGCAGAAAACTTAGCAAGATTGGCTCCTGATGTTTTATGGAAGGCACAATTTGAAAATGGTGAGCCTGAGAATTTAGCTCAGAATTTTCCAAATTAAACTCTGAGAAAGCAGCTTGGCTTCTCCTTGCAACTTTTGGCAAAATTTTAGATGAGAGAGATAAGCTAAGGACTGATCTGTTGGGCACAAAGCAACCAGAAACTGATTCTGGAAATTCCAAGCCTATGGAAATCAAACCCCCCAGACAATAATGCCCCATTTGAGGAATTAACTAAACCTGGAACTTGTAAATCAGATTTGAAAATGCAGTTATCTAGGAAAGACTTGTGGAAAGTTTTACTGTCTGGTAACTTGGACCCCTGCTACCTGCATGCTAAACCAACAAGCTTTTTGAGAGAGTTGTATCAACAAAACCTCTGTCAGTTTAGACTAAAAGGCAAATGAAAGAGAGAGATTGAAGGGGAAATGACTTCAAGAAGAAAACCATGGAAACTGGGATCTGGAATTAAGACATCTCTTGGGGCCAAGAGAGGAACCCCACCCATGTGTACAGAGAGGGTGAATTTGCCCCAGCAGTTAAAAAGGGTGGATATTCCCACACAATGTTCAGGAAAAGTTTTGCAACTCCAGGGTACAGAGAAGGTGCAGCACATTCCCTGGGGATTAAGAAGGTTGGAGCTGATGCCCCATAGGTCTGAGAGACGGGCCTTCCCCCATGGATTGGGGAAGGCCAGCTCATCAACTTGTTTCTCTGAGATTGTTTGGCCTGTATGCCAATGATTAGGGAAGCTCTTGTCTTCAATTCACTGTGCTAGAGGGGTTAAGATTCTAACCCAAAGATTGGGTAAAGTGTGGCCATCTCCCCAACATTCTTGGAGGGTGATGTCTGAAGCTTGGTCAACACCCAGATTCTTGATGAGGGTGGAACCAAGAAAATGGCCATTGGACAAGCCTGTGGAAAGGGTAAGCTCACATGTGGCTCCAGGGAGAAGACACCATTATCTTAAGAATGACTCTCAGACCTAGACATCTAATGAAGTATGCCCTGCCTGCTTATGGAAATGTTCTAGACTCATAAGTCATGTTTCCCTCCCAATTTCTCCTTACTGTAATGAAAGTGTTTAACCTTTGTCTGTCCATTTGTGTTTTGGAAGTAGATA
>JAQZBX010039853.1:0-22877 GCA_029593785.1 Cabassous unicinctus
TCATTCAACTGATGGGATAAAAGCATCACCCATTGCTGATGCAATCTCCCTGACTGATGCAGATGTAATCAGCCATCCACGCAGTAAACTCACTGGTGATTGAAGTCCATAAATGCTCTTGTATTACAATTAGCCCAGCGCTTGCTGGACCAGACACCTGGACACAATTACCTGGCCGAGTTGACACATTAGCCTCACCATCACCGTCATGAACCAATGAAAAATCAATAATACTTGTATATACCAGCAGTGAACAGTTAGACACCTATATTAAAACCTCACACCTTGTACAAAAATTAATTCAAAATGGGCTTTGATATACATATAGCACATAAAACTACAAGACCTTTAGAAGAAAATGTGAGAGACTATTCCCGACCTTGGGTTAGGAATAGAGTTCTTAGATATAACACTAAATGTATGATCTATAAAAGAAAAAAAAGAATAAATTAGACCTTACCAAAAATAAAAACTTTTTTACATTAAAAAAAAAAACACCATTCAGAGAAGCTGAATGGCTTCTGACTTTAGAGAAAATATTTGCAAATCACATATTCGACAAAGGACTTGTAACTAGACTATATAAAGAACTCTGAAAACTCAATAGTAAGAAATAAATGACTAATTCAAAAAATAGGTAAAATTGTTGTACATGACTTCACCAGAGAAGGTAAATGGGTAGCAAATAAGCACATGAAAAGATACACACCAGAAATCATTAGGGAAATGCAAATTAAAACCACAATGAGAGTCTACTAGACATCTTATAGAATTACTAAAAACCAACTAGTAAAAAACTGACACTACCAAGTACTGGCAGTGATTTGAAATAACTGGAACACTCTTAAGTTGTAGGTGGGAAGGCAAAGTGGTACAGCCACTTTGGAAAAGTTTGGCAGTTCTTATAACGTTAAACATAAACTAACATATTATTCTACAGTCTTACTTTTAAGTATTTATCCTAGAGAAGTGTAAACTTAAATTCACACAAAAGACTATATATGAATGCTTATGGCAGTTCTATTTATAATTGTCCCCAAACTGGAAACAACTGAAATGTCCTTCAGTGGGTGAGTGAATAAACAAATTGTGGAATATTACTCACCAGTAGACAAGAATGATGATTGAAACATGCAAAGTATGGCTGAAGTTCAGAGACTTTATGCTGAGGGAAAGAGGCCAGACTCCCCACGCCCCATGCTGCTTACTCCACCTCTGTGGTGATTTGGAGAAGGCTGTTCTAGGGATGAGAACGGAGCAGTGCTGACCAGGGCCAGTTGGGGAGGGATTTTCCTGTATCCTGATTGTGGTGGTGGTTTCATGAATCTGTGCATGTGTTAACATGCGTATACGTGTACACTAAAAATCTATTTACCATATGTAAAATAATTATATAAAATCAAATTTACCCTGGGTGGGCCCTGCTAAAATATAGAATTAATTGAAATGAGTCTGCTTTACAAAACATTCATTTGTTTATGCATTCAACAGATAACCTTTCACAGCCTGCCATGTACCAGGTTGACTTCTTTCCTGCCCTGTTCCAGGTGCAATGGCCTCGAACAGAGAATTTTGTGTGTTTAAAGACAGACTCCATTAGAGCCGATGTGCTTTCACGGGCAACCACAAACCCCATGCTGACTCCTGCTTTTCCCCTGCCCTGGCTCCTGGGCACAGAGGTCTTCTGAGCAGTGATGGCACCTCCAGGCTTACGGCCAAGCCGTCCTCCAGTGTTACCTGAAGTCATCTGGGCCATGCAGACAGTGCTCCAAGACAGCTTGTGGCCAGCCCACGCCTGCAAGGAACTCGTGGCGCCAGGTGCCTCCGTGGAGCTGGGACAGTGGTTTTCTTTATGAAGAAAATGATCTCTCTCCCTCACACACATCCAAAAACAAATTCTGGATGGGCTAAAGGTCCCCCGGCAAAAGGAAAACTGTAGAAACTTTAAGAGCAAATACAGGCATTTATACGTATGATCTTGTGGGGAAACGCTCTTAAACTAGTGCAGAAAGCACAAGTCATGAAGGGAAAGACCAGTAAAATTGAGTTCATCAAAATAAAAAAATTTTTGTGTAGAGAATACTATAAACCATGGAAAAAGGTGAGCCACAGATTGGAACAAAAGAGAAAAAGGATTAATGAACATAATATCTAAAGAATTCCCACAAAGCAATGAGAAGATGCTAAACAGCCTAGTAGAGAGAAAATAGAGAATTCACACACACACACTTCACTTGGCCAATAAGAAGGTAGAAGCTGCTCAGCCTCACTGTGAACAGGGAAATGCAAATCCAGAAGCTGGGAGATTCTTTTCTTTCACTCATCCAGTTTGGCACCAAGTAATGAGTCTGACAGTATCGAGCACGGGCTGTGGGGTCTGGTGCCTGCTGGTAACTTAGAGCCACCTGGGAGCACCGCCAGGTAATGCCTAGTAACGGTGGGTATCATGGCAGTTCTTTGTTGTTTTGTTTCTGTTTTATGCGGGCGGAATTCCGGACTCCTGCTTTCCTGATACTTTCATCCCCATCATTTTTATTGGCCCTCAGGAGCGTGTTCCTTTTGTGAGTGTGTTTACTCTGCCCTCTACTGGCTGCTGATGGCATTGCCGACTAGCCGGAGCCTTAGACAAAGGAGAGGATGGTCTTGGACTTGAGACGCCGGGGCAGCCCCCAGCCCCCTGGGTCTCTGCTCACAGGCCTGGCTGGTGGCCGCGCCCTGGCCTCCAGTGGAGTTGGCTGGGGTGTGCACGTGCCTGGTCCCTCCCGGAGTGCGGGGGGCAGGTGTGCCCCTCCACGGAGCCCCGCACCCACGGGCTGTGCCTCCCTCCATTGTAGCCCCAGCACAGAGCAGACACCAGCAGACTAAATGCGTGAACCAATAAACGGATGTACTGGGGGAAATGGAAATATAATCTGGACGTGTGATGAGTATCTTGACTTTTAGAAACCACTAAGATCCTCACTTCATGCTGTTCTGTGGAGCTGTGGAAATGGAGCTGGGCTCAGCGCTCCTGTGTGCTCCCTCCATCTTTAAATCTCTATGCGTGCCTCCTGTGGGCCAGGACCGGATTCAGTGGGCACGAGGTCGGGAAGCTGCCATCTGCCCCCACAGCACAGGTGGAGAGGACCGTAGACACCCCATTACTGGGTGTCTGTAGGGCCAGGGCTGCAAGGGCTCAGGTGCGATGGGAGCTGGCAGTTAGGGGGTGCAGGTAGAGGAGGGCCCAAGACAGCAAGGGAGAACGCAGGTGTCCTGGGAGGCAGGAGTGGGAGAGACAGGCAAGTGCTGGGCTTGAGGCAGTGGGAAGGTACCCCAGGGGTTAGGCAAGGGGATGGTGTATGCAGATTTGAATTTTTAAAAAATTTAAAGAATCATTAAAGGCAGAAGAGGAGGCAAGATGCCCTTGCTGAGGGGCCAGGTGCGTGGGAGGGGGCGGGGACCCTGCGCTCTGCGTCCCAGCCTCTGCCAGCGCCGGCTGTCCTCTGCCTGCCCTGCCACAGGGAATGGTGCAGGGGCCCAGGGCCTGGGGCGAGCCTCAGGGGCTTCATCCCTTATCAAGAGATCTGGACTTGGAGAGCCGAGGCTGAGGCTCTTTTATGGAGATTCTGGGGGGAGTCCTTTGTCCTCTTGTTTTGGTCACACTCAGAGGGCCTCTGCAGACTGGGGCAAGGAGGCATGGGCTGCGGCACTTTCCTTCTGTTGTCCCCAAACGTCCTACTGACACCGTCGCCAAGCTGATCAGGACGTGATGGTGCACCGTTGTCCGCTGGCCAGGCCAGCCCTATGCAGAGGCCATCTCCGAGTGAACCCGCTTAAGGTTCCCAAAGGCCCAGGCGGCAACCCCCCCACCCCCCCCACCCCCCCACTGCACACATAGGGCCGCCACATGAGCTTGTGAAGCAGGCGCCCTGGAAACCTCTGCATCGAGCGAGCAGGTGAAGGCATGAGGCTCAGTGAGCACCCGTGCTGGGAACTCAGTGGAACTGCTTTAGAGGAGTGGGTGGTTTTTGCTATCTGATTTTTGTTTTTACAACTCGAATATCATCATGCAATGTCAAAATGATTATTTTGTTTGAATTACATGAGAAAATATTTGGCTCTCATCTCTTGTAAATTGAGAATTGGCTAGTAATATCTCCAGATCATAGTACTTCTTAAAATTAAACTTTTTATTTGAGTTAATTGTAAATTCACATGCAATTGTAAGAAATAATACAGAGATCCCATGTACCTCTACTCAGTTTCTCCCGAAGGAGACATCTTTCAAAACTGTAGTACACTATCACCACCGTCTGCTGACTGACAGAACGAAGATACAGAACATTCTATCCCCACCAGGACCCCCATGCCCTTTTATGGACATACCCACTTCATTCCAGCCCACAGACCCCTTGGCAGCTGGCAACCACAGATCCCTTCTTGCCATTTCTATATGTTTTTCTTTGCAATAATACAATATAAATGGAATCATATAGTGTGTAACCTTTTGGGATTGGCTTTTTTTCCTTCTCTGAAGATTCATGCATGTTGTTGAGTGTATCAATAATTCCTTCTTTTTCATTGCTGGCTATATTCCATGGTGCATTAGTTTCCTAATTGCCACAAATGTAATGGCTTAAAACAGCACAAATTTCTCTTACAGTGCTTGAGGTCAGAAGTCAGAGATGGGTTTCCCTAGGCTAAAGTCAGATTTTCAGCAGGGCTTTGTTCCTGTCTGGAGGCTCCGGGGAGAATGTATTTTCTTCCCTTCCCAGCTTCTATAGGCTGCTGGCATTCCTTGACTTGTGCACCAGGAGCCAGGCGTTCCTTACTCTGCCTTCACTCCTGCATTCCAGGGCCTCTGTCTATTTAAGACTAGCTGACCAGCAGCCTTAACTCCACGCACTACCGCATGCCGCGCCGCTGCTCAGGGTCACGTGGTCACAGGTTCTGGAGATGAGGGCCTGGACATCTCTGGGGGTCTGTTATTCTGCCTCCACACGTGGTCGGGTGGGCCGTGTTCAGCTGGCCACTCGTTGTTGAAGGGCATCTGAATTGTTTGAAGATTTGGCCTGTTACAAATTAGGCAGCTATAATAATTCCTATCTGTGGTTTTCGTTTCTCTGGGATAGATGCTCAGGAGTACAATTGCTGGGTTGTAGGGTAGCACATGTTTAATTTTTAAGAAACTGCCAAACTGTTTTCCAAAGTAGCTATAAATTCTATATTCCCACCAGCAACGTATGATTGATCCAGTTTCTCCACATCCTTGACAGCACTTGGTGTTGTCACTATTTGTTATTTTACCCGTCGTAGGTTTATAATGGTATTTGATTGTCATTTTAATTTGTATTTTCCTAATGGCTAATGATGTTGAATATCTTTTCATGTGCTTACTTCCTATCTATATAGCCTCTGATAGTCTGTAGCTTGCCTTTTCATCCTTTTAACAGAGTCATTTGTAAAGAAAACATTTTTTAATTTTGATGAAGTCCAGTTTATCAGTTTTTCCTTTTGTGTATCATGCTTTCAGTACCAAGTCTAAGAATTCTATCTAGCCTTAGATCCAGATGATTTTTTCCTGTTTTTCTTTCTAAAAGTCTTATAATTTTACATTTGACATTTATGTCTATGGTCCATTTTGAGTTCATTTTTATTTATATATAGTATGAGGTTTAGGTTAAAGTTCATTTTTGGGGGGGGGGGGCAGCAATGGATATCCAATTGCTCCAGCACCATTTGTTGAAAAGACAATATTTCCCCCATTAAATTGCTTTTTGCACCTTTGTCAAAAATAAGTTGACATATTTGTGTGGGTCTATTTCTGGGATCTCTATTCTATTCCATTGATCTATGTATCTCTCCCTCTACCAGTACCCTGCAGTCTTGATTACAGTAGCTATATAATAAGTCTTAAAAGCAGGTAAACTAATTCTTTTCACTTTATTCTTACTTTTCAAAATTCTTTTTAACCAATCCAGTTCCTTTGCCTTTCCATATAATTTTTACAATAATCTTGTTTATTTATATGTACAAAAATCTTGCTGGGGTTTTGATAGAAATTGTATTAAACTTGTAGATCAGTTGGAGATAAATGATATCTTTACTGTGTTGAGTCTTGCAACCCATGAACATGATTTGTCTCTCCTTTTATTTAGATCTTTGATTTGATCATCAGCATTTCATATTTTTCAGCATACAAGTCTTGTATATATTTTATTAGATTTACACCTCAGTGTTTCATGTCATTTGCAAACAGGGAAGGTTTTATTTCTTCCATTCTGATCTGTGAGCCTTTTTTTTTTTTCTTGCCTTATTGCACTGGCTAGAATTTCCAGCACTATGTTGAATAACAGTGGTGAGAGTAGACATTCTTGCCTTCTTCCTAAACTTATGGGGAAAAGATTCAACCCTAAGTATACTGTAAGGTAAAGTTTTTGTTTTTGTTGTTGCTTGTAAATGGCTCTTTATCAAGTTGAAGAAGTTCCCCTCTATTCCTGTTGTGTTTTTTTTCCTGAGACTTTTGAGGAATTTTGTCAAATGCTTTGCTGCATGCATTGATGTGATCATGACTTTTCTTATTTAGTCTGTTAATATAGTGAATTTCATTGATTTATTTTAAAATATTGAACCAGCCTTGCATTACTGGAAGAAACTTCACTTGATCGTAGTGTACAATTTTTTTTTAGTATTGCTGAATTCTATTTGCTAATATTTTAAAAGATTTTTCTGCCTGTATTCATGAATGCAGTTTTCTTTCATATTGTTTTTTGTTTAGATTTTTTTATCCAGTTAATACTAGCTTCATAACATGAATTGGGAAGTGTTTCCCTCTTCTTCTGTTTTCTGAAAGAGATCATGTTGAATTGGTTCTTCTTTAAACAATTGGGAGAATTCTCTAATGAAACTATCTGGGACGGGAGATTTCTTTTGGGGGAGTTTTTAAATTATGAATTCAATTTCCTGAATAGCTATATAGGACTATTCAAATTATCTATTCATATTGAGTGAGATGTAGTAATTTGCTTTTTCAAGAATAGGTCAGTTTAGCTTTGCGCAGTGGCAGTATTGTAGCCAATGAGGTTTATCTGAGGCGCGATTATTGCTAATTGAAAAAGAATAGGTCAGTTTAAATTGTCAAATTTATCTGTGTAGAGTTATTGTTAGTATTCCCTTATTATCTCTCTGATGTTTGTGAGGCATTTAGTGATATCCTCTGTTTGATTCCTTATATTGGTCATCCATGTCTTCTCTTTTTCTGACAGCTTTCCTAGAGGTTTGTGAAGTTTATTGATCTTTTCAACAAACCAGATCTTTACTTTGTTGTTTTCTCTAGTTTTCCTTTTTTCAGTTTCATTGATTTTTGTTCTTTAGTCTTTCTTTCCTTCTACTTGCATGGATTTATTTTGCTTATCTTTTTTGGATTCTTGAGGGTGGGAGCTTATTGATTTTAGACTTTTTTTTGCCTATGCATTTAGTGCTATAAATGTTTACTTTCACCACTGCTTTATTTGTGTTCTGCAAACTTTAATATATTACACTTCTAGTTTTATACATTTAAAGTATTTTTTGATATCCACTGAGATTTCATCTTTGGCCCATGGATTGTTTAAAAGTATGTTGTTTACTTTCCAAGTGTTCAGAAATTTTCCTATTTTTCTGTTATTGATTTCTACTTTGTTTAATTGCAGTCAGAGGACACAATCTGTATGATTTCAGTTCTTTTAAATTTGTTGAGGTTTGTTTTATGGCACAGGATATGGTATGTTTTGGTATATGTTCTGTAGGCACTTGCACAGAATGTGTATTCTGCTCTTGTTGAGTGCACTATAAATGTTGATTAGATCCTCTTGGTTAATGGTGTTGTTGAGTTCTTCTGTGTCTTTGGTGATTCTATGTCTAGTTGCTCCATCAATTATTGATTGATTGTTGAAGTTCCCAACTAATTGTGGCTCTGTCTTTTCCTTTCAGTTCTATTACTTTTTGCTTCACACATCTTACAGTACTTGTGTTGTATGGTGCATACATACTTAGGCTTGCTATTTCTTACTGGTGAATTGGCCCTTTTATTATTATATAATTTTCCTCTCTGTCTCTGATAATTTTTATTGCTCTGAAATTTATTTTATCTGATATTAATATAGCCATACCTGCTTTCTTTTGATTTGTGATTGTATGATACATATTTTGTCCATCGTTTTACTTTCAGTCTGCCTATACTGTTGGATTTGAAGTGAGTTTCTTAGCAGCATGGGTCATGTTTTTTAATCCATTCTTCCAATCTTGCCTTTTAATTAAGGTATTTAGACCATTTGCATTTAATGTAATTATTGAGATGTTAAGGCTCTAGTCTGCCATTTTATTTTTCTTGTGTGTATATGTGTTTTCTCTGTTTTTCATTTCTCTCTTTTTTCCCTGCCTTCCTGTGGGTAACTGAACATTTAAAAAGAATTCCATTCTTATTTATCTATAATGTTTTTGAGTGTACATCTTTGTATGGCTTTATTAGTGGTTGCTACAGGTATTACATTATATATACATAGCTTATCACAATCTACCGGTATTGTCACTTTGCCAGTTTGAGTGGAGTCGAGAAACCTTACCTCCTTTTATAGTTCTTTACCTCCCCAGTTTATAATATAATTGTCTTAAATATTTCCTCTACATACAGTTAAAGCCACATTAGACAGTGTTTTTTTTTGTTGTTGTTGTTGTTTTTTTTTGTGTGTGTGTGCATGTGTGTGCTTCAACCATCAAACATAATTTAGAAAACTTAAGAGGAAAAGGAGGTCTATTATACTTACCATATTTTTGCTTACCATGTCCTTTTTTCCTTCCTGGTGTTCTATGGTTCCTTCTTTTGTCATTTTCTTTCTACTTAGAGAACTTCCTTTAGCCATTCTTGTACAGTAAGTCCAGTGACAACAAATTCTCTTTTCTTCCCCTCATCTTAGAATGTCTTGACTTTCCCCTTCATTCTTGAAGGATATTTTTGCTGCATATACAATTTTGGGTAGTCGGTCTTTTCCTTTCAATACTTGAAAAAATGTTGTGCCACTTCCTTCTGACCTTCATGGTTTCTGATGAGAAATCCACTGTCATTCAAATTATTTTTCCCCTTATAGGTAATGTGTCATTTCTCTTGCTGCTTTCAAGATTTTTCCTTTAATTGTAGTTTTTAGAAATTTGACTATGATGTGTCTTGATATGAATTTCTTTGTGTTTATCATATTTGGGGTTCACTCAGCTACTTAAATATGTAGGTTTATGCATTTTACCAAATTTTGGAAGTTTTCAGCCAATATTTCTTTTAGTGCTTTTTCAGCCCCACCGTTTCTCTGGGACTCCAGTGACATGAATGTTCGATCCTTTGTCATAGTCTCACAGGTCTTTGAGGCTCTGTTTATTTTTTATCAATCTATTTTCTCTATGTTGTTCAGGTTGGGTAATTAAAATTGTTCTAGCTTCCGGTTCACTAATTCTTTCCTCTCCATTCTGCTGTCGAGTGTATCCACTGAATTTTTAAAAAATATCTATTATTGCATTTTTTAGTTCTAAAATTTCCCTTTGGTTCTTTATATCTTCTATTTATTTGGTGAGGGTTTTCATTTCTTTGCTGAGACTTTCCTATTTTTTCATTGTTTAAATAGTTTTTGTAATTGCCTATTGAAGAATTTTTATTATATCTTTCTCAGAAAATTCAAACATTTTTGTCATCTTAGTGTTGGCATCTCTTGGTTATATTATTTCATCAGTTTGGGATCTTCCTGGTTCTTGGCATGAGTGATATTTAATTGAAACCTGTACATTTTGGATATTACATTATGAGTTTCTTGATCTTATTATACCTTCTGGGTTTTTTTTCATTCATAAAGTTTTATTTATGAGAAATAATCATAATTTTATGGGACAATTTTAGGTATAGTATAAAAATTCTGAACATTCTGATAAAAATATGCTGTAAGAAATTTTAATCCTTGTTAGCCTTTAAACATTTTAAAGTTAGTTTTCCATATATTTTGAAGAAATTGCCGAATGTACTTGCAAATGAAATCAGTTGCAGTTTACATTCCATTTGTAAGCAGATCCTCCACCACCTTCGGGTACTACACAGTTAATATTCTGACTTGGATCTTTAATATCACATTTTATGATACACACAGTTCTGAGCATTTTTCTATAACAAATCTATCACCCTGTTCCAAAGGTACAAATTTATAAACTCCTGCAGGACAGAATCACTGCTCGGGCCCATCACATACTGACAGTTTCTATTTACAGATATTCCGTCATCCTTTTGGGTTAAATGTGCTGGCTGGTCATGTTCATGATTAGTACCACTCAGAGCCACAGATGATATGAGTTCAAGACCGTTCTGTCCATTGGGTTTTGGATATTCAATAGGTGTGCAGTCTTTGGATGGCTTTAGCTAATCAGAGTCAGAACATTTGTGTTTTAGGGTCCATGGCTCCATTCCTCTAACTATCCAGTAAACTATTCAGTGTAAACCATCCCTCCATATATACCTAGTATTCCATGGCAGATGGTCTTATATTTCTAACCATCTAGCGTATAGTTCTTTCCACACTCATGATTTCTTCAATTTATCATCATATTCAGTTACATGTAGTCCTATTGTCTTTGATTGGAGATTTTTACTCATTAGTTGATTGAAAACAGATTTTTCTGCCAATATTCCACTTTTCATTGCTGTGTGGGTACCTTTGATCTAGGGTACATTCATGAAGCCACGGCTGCAACCAATTAGTAAGCCACTAGGAAAGGTGAGCTTTGGTATAGACTCAGAGCCACCTTCATTGAGAATTCTGGCTCCAAATGCAATCCTTTTTCTACCTTCTAATGTTGGTTGAATGCTGGGATGGTGTTTCCACCTTTGGAACTCTCTGAATGGACTCAGGTATGGATTTGGATAGTATAGACCAATCACAAAACCAAGAGCTGTCAGAGGTTCGCCTTCATTTAAATGATAGAGGAAAGATCCTCTGTAAGTTTGTCGGTCCAAGGGCTACCCAGCACTGCAATCTACTCTCCCAGGTTTCCACTTCTTTTCGTCACTAGTCCATACCTCCTTCAGTACAATTCCATAGGTTTGGAGATCACAATTGGTCCTCAAACTAACTTCTTATATAGTTGCTTAGCCAGATGCCCATGGCAACCCTCTGCAAAAATGGTAACTTTGATGTGCAGTTCTAGTCCTCTTTCAGATGTTGTTAATTTGACACAAAATTCTCACTCTTTTTCATATGGCTTGTCTTTGAGTTTTCCATCATTCCACATCTCTAGTTTTTATACTTTTTAAGATCTCTTCTGATATCAGTGTTGCTTGCAATGTGCAAGCTTGTTCTTGGAAACACTTTAATATATAAAAATATTGGAGGAAAAGTTATCTGGGCATTACTTGGTTTTAGTTCAGTAGTAAGGCAAACCTTCTATTTTAACTGGTCTCCTGTGACACCACTGCAGCAGGGGAAGGGAGTGGCAGGTGGGCTGAAGGTCCCCACGTAGCCTTAACTGACACCCGGGGAGGGCGTCCCCACTGCTGCTGGGCAGTCCCCATTAGGCCTTCACTGATAACCTCGGGCATTGGCACTCATTACCGCTGGGTGGGGTCAGCATCCCAGCTCCCTACTCAGCCTCCTCCAATAGCACCCTGGTATGTAATTTGGGGTGCCTCATTATAGCCTGGCACGGATAGGGTGTAGGCTCCCCACTTGGCCTTTGCTGGCATTGGTGTTGGTGGGTGCTGGCATTGCCATAGGTTCTTTTGTGATGCTTGACCGGAGTAGAGCAATTATTGTCTAAAAGTTTTCTGTCTTCCTAGGCTGTCCCTTTCCTTATCCTTTGACTAGAGAGGGCAGGTCTTTTTGTTGTTATCATTGTTGGGGGGTGGGGGGGGCTCTCTTTTTGTCTGTGTCCTTTGAAATTTCTGGGTTGTTTGTTTCTTTAGCAATAAGTCTGGGAAATAAGCCACAAAAATAAAAATTCCCAGGACTTTCACTGCTATGTTGCTCCTGAGGTCCCTGGTTCCTAGCCAGTATGCCTTCTTCTCTACACCGTTTAGAGTGTATTAAAAATTGTTTGCTTTATATGTAATATCCAGGGGTTTTAGTTACTTTCAGCAGAAGGAATAGGGAGAAGAACATCTACTCCATCTTCCCAGAGCCTAAGTCTTGCTACTCGCTCTTAAGCCTGACTTTTAAGAACTCTGATGCTGGGTATGGACAACTTCACCTCTGCTCCACTGTGTGACCTGGAGCCAGTCCGTTAGCCTCTCAAGTTGTCAGCCCTTCTGTCTGCACAGTGGCACCCGTCCTCTGGAGGGCCTTAAATGCAGCGTCCTGGGCCACCTGACCCAGAGGTTGCACAGAGGTGGAGCTGAGCATCCCGTCTAATCCAAAGCTGTACCCTCCTATCTCTGTCACAGCAGGATGGACAGAGGGGCAAGGCCTGCTTTCCAGGACTCAGATCTCAAGGGGCAGCTGCAGCTTGGTCCTCCTGAGCTACAGCCCCTCATGGGCAATCCAGGAGGCACGGCAAGTACTCCTCAGGGCTTCCCTCAGGAATGCCATGATCCCCAGGCTCTGCAGCCTCTAGTCCTGGTCCTGTGAAATCGTTCCCAAGGGTTCCAGGGATACACATCTGAGTCCCCGGCTCTGTCAGTGCCAGCTTCGGGCTCTGATGCAGCCCAGATTAGGGTGACAACCTCTTCCTTCCCCTGCCCCTGTATGTCTTCCAGCATGCCTGGATACTGTCACCATAATGATTTGTTTGCAGGCAGGTGTCTTGGGGAAGGTCCTGTTTCATTTGTGGCAGCACAGTACCTGAGCTTAGTAACTGCCAAGTAAATATTTGTTGAATTGATAAGCAAAACGATAATTGCCGATTGCCTGCAGGGTGAATCTCAGTCTGCTTTATGCATCTTCTGGAGGAAGTGCTGGAGCTGGGGAAGGCAGTGCTAGACTCTGCTCCTGCTCCCTGAAGCCCTGCCCTGGTCCCTGACTGTCTTCCTTTCCTTCCTCCTGATGCTGCATTTGCTGAGAAAGGCCCCAGCTATGAATGCAGCGGCACAAGCATCTATGTTTCCTGGGCCTGTCTCAGATGGGCCTTCAGAAGAGCAGGTGACCAGAAAATCTTTGGCAGGCCACGTGGCAGACGTGGAGACAGCCTGGTCTCTCCAGGGTCGTGGGCACCTTCCCATTCCACACCCAAGCTCCCCAGAGCCCTCTTTTCCTCTTTGTAAACCCTACTCTTGGGAAAGGGTTTTCAGTGGTTTTTAGAGACTAGGGAAGTTTCAGGCCTGGCTCTGTGTCCCACTAGTGTTGTAATTTTGGGCAACCCATATCTTCAATCTCTCCACCTCAGTGCACACGGCAGGACTTTGAAGTGGCCACAGACACATACGTGTCGCTCTGAGTGCTGTTCAGCCTCAGGGCACATGCGCTTCCAGCTGCCCACTTCCAGGTTTTCAAGTGAGCACATTCATACATGGAGATTTAATATAGGCACGGGATTAAAGTCTCACAAAGCCCACTTCAACCCCCCAGAATTCTCTCCAACCTGCCATTAGAGAGCAAACACCTTTGAAAATCAGGGAGAGCCTCTACAAGTAAATGCGGCACATGAGGCTTTTTTGACCTGCCTTAGAGTTGGGACCAGCTCCATCCAGTGGTTCTTCTTCCTCCAGAATATCTCAATGTGGAGCAGTGGTGCCTAGTAGTAAGTCTGGGCTATGTGATGTGTGCCCCAACTTCAGCCCATGACCTCATACCAGGGCAGCTGGAGTCCTTAGGATGTTTCAGACTTGATTTGAGTCCATTGCAACTGGTGGGGGGGGCTCAGGAGCTGTAGCAGGGGCCATGTTCCCAGGCTCTTCAGCCAGAGGAAAACATGGAGTACACGTCTGGAGAAAAGGGGAGAGAACACGTGGAGGATCCCCACCCCTGGCTCATGCTGTCCCTGCAGCCCAGCTGCACCCTACACCTTGCCTTCATTTTAGATTCAGCCTTTCCATCAGCAATGCCAGATGGCCTATGTCTATCCAGTGGTCTCCTTTGTAGCTGAAATGGTTTGAGATGGGTTTCTTTCTTCTATGAATTTGGAAACCAGTAAGCATTCAAACTCAGGCTATTTCATTATATATCAAACTGAATTGTGTAGTGCCCTGTTCTTTTATTGTACCCAGGCTTGTGCCAGCCCACATGGATTTGACAGAAAGAAGTGGGGCTTAAAGAGTGACTCGCCTTCAGGTGTGTATGAGGAAGCTCTTGGATCCCTCATTCTTGGCTTGTAAGAATGTCGGCCATGTTGGCCCTCAAAGGACAGATCTGAACAAAGGATTGCTGAGCATTTGCATTGTTGTGCAAGGAGAAAGGACTCTTGTCAAAGCCACCGTGGCCGGGGTAGGGGGGTGGAGGGGGGAGGACTTGACAATGACCTAAGCTTCCACTTAAGTAACTAAAAAGAGAACAAATTAAACCCAAAATAAGCAGGGGAAAGAAAATAATGAAAATCAGAGCATATATTAATGAATGCTAACTCAGAAAGGTAGAAAAAAATCTTTGAAACTAAAAGCTTGTTCTTGAGAAAAACACTAAAATTGATAAACTTCTAGTTAGACTGATCAGGAGAAAAAGAGAGAGATGACACAGATTACTAATTCTAGGAATGAGAGACCTAATACTACAGATTCTACAGATATTTAAAGAATAATAAGGGGATAAAACAAACAACTTCATGCTAATAAATTTGACAACTTAGATGAAACGAATAAATTCCTTAAAAGATACAAACTACCAATGATCACTGAGGAAGAAGTAGAAAAACTGAATAGTTTTATATCTGTTAAAGAAATTAATTTGTAGTTAAAAACTTTGCCACAAAGAAAACCCCAGGCATAGATCCAGGAAGGAATAATACCAATTCTATACTATTCTAAATGAAATTGAAGAGTAGAAAACACCATCTATTCTATGAGTCATGTTTGCCTCATGAACACAGTTGCAAAACTTCATAACAGTCCAACAATATATAAAATGATAATATGTCATGATCAATTGGGGTTTATTACAAGAATGCAAGGTTGTTTAAAAAATCAATTAATGTAATTTACCATATTAAAAAAAGAGATCATCTCAATAGATGCATAGGAAATACTTGACAAAATTCAACATCCATTCTTGATCAAAACTGTCAGCAAACTAGGAATATTTGGGAACATCCTCAACCTGATCAATAGCATCTATGGAAAGCCTTGAGCTAATATCATATTTAATGATGAAAGACTTAGATCAGAAACAAGGCAAGGATGTGCACACTTACCGCTGCTATTCAACCTCGTACACTGCTCTAGACTGTTCAATCAGTCAAAAATAAATAAATAAGGCAGCACCCAGGTGGTAAGGTAAAAGATAAGACTGTCTTTATTGGCAGACAACATAATTTTCTATACAGACAGTCCTATGAGATCATAAAAACCAAACCATCTAGTCGAACTTATGAGTTTGGCAAAGTCACAGAATATATGGTAAACACTCAAAAATCATTCATATTTCTACATACCTGCAATGTATACTTGGAAACTGAAATTGATAAAACAGTAATTTATATTAGTTCCAAAAAACTGAAATGCCTAGACAAAATCTAACAAAACATGTGTAGTATCTGTGTTGGTTTGAGGTTTATGGACCCCAAAAAAGTATGTTCTTAGAGTTAATCCATTCCTGTGTGTGGACCTGTTGTAGGTGGAATCTTTTGATAAGGTTTCTTCAGTAAGATGGGCCCAGGGTGGGTCTTAATCTTCTCACTAGAATCCTTTTTAAGAGAATGAAATTCAGGCAGGGACACAAAGCCACGGAGGCCAGAAGCTGAAAGCAAGGAAACCAGGAAGAGAAGGGAGAGACCAGCAGACGCCACCACGTGCCTTGCCGTGGACAGAGGAGCCCAGGATCGCAGGCAGCTGCTCTTCAGGGAGAAAGCATCGCCTGATGGTACCTTGATTTGGACATTTTTCTCAGCCTTGAAACTGTAAGCTTGTAAATGCCAACCCATTTCTGGTATATTGTTTCCGGCAGCCTAGCAGACTAGAACAGTATATATATGTTGAATATTGTAAAAACCCTGATGAAAGAAATTAAAGGCTGAAGAGATGTACTTTGCTCATGGACTGAAAGACTAAATATTGTTGACGTGCCATTTCTCCCCAAATTGATCTTTAAGTTTAATATCAACACAATCCCAATTTAAAAATTAAAATCTTTATATAAATTGGCAGATATTAAAATTCATATGGAGATGCAGAGGGACTAGAATAGCCAAAATAATTTTTGAAAAAGAATACCACCTTATTGCAAGACATTGTAAAGTACAGTAAGTAAAACAGTGGTATTGGCATAAAGACAGGCAAATAGAAATAGATTAATGAAACTGAGTAGAGAGTCCAGAAATAGATCCACACATACATAGTAAACTGATTTTCATTAAAGATACAAAGGCCATTAATTTAGCGGAAAAAAGGTCACCTTTTCAATAAATGGTGCTGGAACAATTGGACGTCCATATGCAAGTTCCATACCTTGTACCATATTTAAAAATTAACTCAAAATGGACCAAAGACCTAAATGTAAAACCCAAAGCTATAAAGCTTTCTAGAAGAAAACATAGGATAATATCTCTGTGACCTTGGATGGGACAATGATTTCTTAGGTATGACACCAAAATCATAACCCACAAAAGAAAATTTTGATAAATTGAACTTTGTCAAAGGTATGAACATACACTCTTGGAAAGAGACTGTTAAAAGAATGAAAAATCACCTACTGGGAGAAAATATTTGCAAATCACAAGTTGAGTCCAGAATATTTAAAGAACTCTCAAAATTCAGTATTAAGAAATCAATACAATTTTTCAAAATTGACAAAAGATTTTAGTAGATACTTTGCCAAAGAACATATATGATGGTAAATACCTGGAAAGGTGTTTGTCCCAAGTATGGCCAGGAGCTGTGTAAAAACAACAGCTTCCTACCAAACTGAGGTGGCTATGTCAGACCAAAGAAAGACCTGGATAAGTCCAGCTTGGCAAGTATCGAGCGTTTATTTAGGGGCTCACAGGGTCCTCATCATGGGCGGTGGGAGGAGAGACAGCATTTTCCGAACTTGATCTTCCACCCTCGCTGCAGAAGGAGAGGGGTCTTCCATAGTGCATGTCCACGTGCAGAGGGAGAAGGTGCATGAGGGGCAGCAGGACTTCTAAAGAATGCCGGTTTCAGGGTTTACTGCTCAGTCGCCAGTTCACAACCAGTTCCCGAGGCCGCCTTTTAACTACTCAGGAATGCTGCTGCAATTTGGGGAGGGGCAAAGAGAGGGAGGGTAGGGGGAGAAAATGCAGTCATAGACGCCGCAATCCACCCTGTCCCGCAGCTCGTACAATCTCTCCACCAGCTGTTCTGCATGAAGCTCTTCTGCATGAAGCCCTGAGTGTGGAATGGGGTTATAGACAGTGGTACTGTGGTAGGAGGCCACAGCTACAATATAAACCAGACACGCAAATGCTACTAGTAATTATAGGCGTTCGTGGGCTCTGGGAGTTGCCAGCGAGAGCGGCGGCTCTTATTTGCAGTCTTTGGCCAATTACTCCAACTTGTCTAAGTTGAGGAAAGGATTTTCCAGGGAGACCAGAGCTGCCGGCTGCTGGCGCATATCTGCACACCTGGCAGTCCCGTGGATTGAGGGTTGTTGCCACAGTGGCGGCCCAGTCAAGGAACATGTGAGCCAGGAAGAGAAGCCTAAGTCCCAGAGGAGAGGTCTTCTCTGGAGTAAAATAACAGAGGACCTTTCTGGCACAGGCCCCAGGACATTTGCTGAGAGTGGGTGGGGTCCGTTGACCCTCCAGAGGAGCAGGCCATAATGCCAATTGTGCTTCTTTAGGTTCTACCCATATCACTGGCAGCTATTTCCCCTATTGGTCTGTTTTTGTGAAGTTGACATGCTGTAGTGAGAGCAGGACGGTGGCTCCAGGTTCCACAGTCTCTTGCACAGCGCCCTCTGGCACGATGAGGTGAGCCAGGATGCGGGCCGTGTCCATTGTAGGGCTGAGGAGGCCGAGCCACCGCCTGGCAGAGCCGCAGGCGTCGTCAGCCGCAGCGTGCCCCGTCCACCTGGGGGCCTGGCCAGGTGGTGTGGCAGGTGCCTTTACTGTTTTAGGGGCCATACGAACCGGCCGTGCCGGTAACTCAAATGGAGAGACGCCATATGCAGTAGTTAGGGCCTGGTCTAAACGCATGAATCCATGTGCCAGTCCCTTAAGGGTAGGTTGGTCTTGTGCACATGCCGTGCTGTAAGGCACCAAACACCGTCTGAGCCAAGAACAGGCCGCACAGTCATGCATAATTGAACCAGGCCAGGATATTTAATGGGGATGCCTAGTGCCTTGGCCAGCACTAGCACCAGCCAGCACTTGGCAGCCACTCTCTGGCCACTCTCCTTGTGAAGGGGAAGGGGAAGTTCACCTTTACTGCTGGTGGTCTTTAGCTCGGGGTTGGTGACTGCTGCAAGAGCTTACAATCTAGGCCTTGATTTCTTTAATTCCTTAAATAAAGCTGTTTCTAGAGATCATTAGCTAAAGACTATAGTAGAAGTTTCGTTTCATTTTACCTCTACACTTTCACCAGGATTATGTTACTCAACAGGTGGCACATAACTTATAGACTTCCTTTGCTTCTCCTTTAAAGTCCCTTTTTGTTGAGGATGAGCTGACTGCATGCTCTTTTAGAGAAGCATCAGAGAACAGTGTAACCACTAAGGGATTTTGGTGGTTTTGATAACATATCACATTCTTCTAAGAATACCTAAAACTATAACCAACACTACCCCTATGCAGATCAGTATTGGGATAAAATATCGACGTTTAACCAAAAGGATTAGGAAATTCCTTCAATTTTACAACACTTCCCAAACACTTCTCATGTAATTCATAACACATTAAATAAACTATGTTTTTTAATGTTCTTGAAAGTATTTTACTTAAGATTAAAATGAACAGCTTCCATATTGTTTGCTGTAGATATACAGTTTTCATGAATAAACTTCAGCAGTACAGGAAAAAAACTATTTTCCCAATTATTTTACGAAACCTAAGATTTCCAATGGAATCAAGATTATATTCCCCCTACTACCACCTTAATATGCAGATCGA
This sequence comes from Cabassous unicinctus, assembly GCA_029593785.1. Taxonomy (NCBI): domain Eukaryota; kingdom Metazoa; phylum Chordata; class Mammalia; order Cingulata; family Chlamyphoridae; genus Cabassous; species Cabassous unicinctus. Next base: position 19,192 of record JAQZBX010039853.1, read on the forward strand.
GGTGGCATCTGACAGGTTTCTCTATTATGAGGTTACTTTTTGTTGTCAATATCAACTCATAGATTTCTACTTAATAATGGCCTCCTGGAATCAGCCATTTACCTTGAAATCCTCCAGTTTAGAAAATGCTGTTACAGACATCCTACAATACCTGACCTCCTCTAACCTCTTATAAACAATTCTAACCATGTAGACTAGTTACTGTACCTCAAGACAAATTTCACCTTTAAATAAGCTTCTCAAATTACAGTCAGCAGCAGATGAAATTTCCTTTCACAAGCCCTCCACAGCTTTCCATGTCCATTCAGGTCTTGTCCTGTTTTCTGCCCTGTGAAAACCAGCCATTCCATCTTAGGCAAAGGCACTTTGGAAGACTGACAGTTTCCAAAAAAGTTCAGCGTATGCCTACTAATTGGCCCAACTCTTCCACTCCGGGTGTTCACCTGAGGGAACTGGAAGCCTATTTCCACACAAGGAATTGTGCACTGATATTCATAGCAGTTTTATTCATAATAGCCCCAAACTGAAAACAGCCCCACGTTCCTCAGTGGGTGAATGGAAAATCTAACTGTGGTTTAGCTGTATAATGGACTAATATGCGGCAGTGAAACAAACTATTGATACTCTAAGCAGACAACATGGAGGATCTTTTAAAAAATTATACTGAGAGAAGCCAGATAAGAAGATTACATATTGTGATTCCATTTATATAAAATTCTTGAGAATCCAGACAGAGCTATAGAGATGGAAAGTAGGTCAGTGGCTGCCTGGTGTGGCAGAGTGGGGTGGGCAGAGCAGAGGGCTTGAGAGGGGCCAAAGGGACGTTTGTGGACGCGTTTCGGGTGATTCGTGGATGCACGTGTACCAAAACCTATCCAGTTGTGCACTTTACACGTGCACAGTTTATTGTTTGTCAGTGATACCTTTAAAAAGCCACACACACACGGACAGACTCTGTCAGCCGTGCTGCTGTAGATGTCCCGTTCCTTTGTCTGCCCTCTCTCTGGGGGACCCGGCCCCTCCTCCTGCCCGAGCCCATCTCCCTCTGCTCCCCCTGGTTCTGCTCCGCCTCGCTGGCCTGTCTTGTGGCCTCAAGCATGCTGGCCAGCTTGGGCTCCTCTGGAAGCAGGCCCTGAGGCCACAGCGGGCAGTGTGTTGATTTGGGGGTGCCCTTGGGAGTAGGGCAGCGTGGGGGCCAAAGTTAGACCTGGGGCTGGGCCGGCTGCAGAGCCATCCCAACTTGGGCCCAGATGGCCGGGTCTTCCTACTCCTGCCATGGACGGTCTCTGGCCATGGGCCACCCCGGGGAGGCCGTGAGCAGGACGAGGCAGCTCTGTGCGGTGGAAGCAGGCCCCAGGGGCCCAAGGGCTGATGGGCTCTGCTGACGGTGGCCCCAACAGCTAAGACAGCCAGACCCTCCCTGCGAGGTCCCAGGGCCTGGGCACTGTCCAGGTGTCCCTGAGACTGCCCTGCCCACCTGAGCCACCCTCCCTCCGTCCTCCTGTGGTCTCAGACCTTGCCGTTTCCTTTGTGCACTTGCCGTTTCCCGGTTGTTTGGTGGCTACACCATGAATGCCTGGACGGTCTTTCTAATTCAGCACCACACTCCAAGACGGTCATGTCCGCAGAAGGTGGAGCCAGGGAATGGGGACATCAGCAGGGTAGCCCCCATGAGAAGGTGCCACCCAGTCAAGACCAGGCAGCGGTGCCCTGGGCTGGGGCACGAAGGCCCCCAGGCCCCAGGGGGGTGGAGCCCAATTGGAGAGGGCGGCGGGCTGGGTGTGGCCCCCCAGGGCCTTGCACTCCTGCCATGAGGACTTCGGCTTCACTCTGCGAGGGTTGGAGGGCGATTTCCAACTCTGTGGGAGCAGACAGAGGGAGCGGGAGGACGGGTCACTCTGCGTCCTTGTGTCCACTGTGGGATTTGTGAATGAGTTGGAGAGGTGAGTAGGGCAGTCACTGCGGCTCTGAAGCTTGGGCCTGAGCAACTGGACAGCAAGAAAGCTGAGAGGACACTGGGAAGCTGGGGGGAGTCGGGGGCCCGAGGGCCGCAGGCTGGATTGGAGTCTGCTAGTGCCCCACGTGGCCAGGGCCTGGGGCTGGAGGACAGCTGCTCTGCTGAGGCTTACCCGTGGACCGGGTCAGCACAAACCAGTTCAAGCTGCGGGCCGGGCGGGCTGCTGGGGCGTGGCGCCCCACGGCCCTCTGCCCTGCTTGAGCGCACCGCTCCCTGGGTGGCTTACTGCGTGTGCAGTCGGATTAAAGCTATACCAAGCCCCAGCACTGAAGAGCACGAGGAGGGTCCTTGCCACCTTCTGGAAGGCCACGAACAGGGAGGGGTTTGCGTTTTTAGTGTCTCTGAGGACCTGCCCATCCGATCTGGCTTTTGGGTGACCACTGGCCACAGGACTCCTGCTTACCTCTTTGATACTAAATATGCCCACATGTTCCAGCGCATTCTTTGTGTCAAACCACTTTACCCCTTTCTCCCTCGTGCCACAAAGCTGCCCTGTGGACACTGTGGATGCGCCCATTGGCAAGGAGCCGCTCTGGCGGACCCAAGGAGGACCCAGGCCCACCGCCCTTGGCTGCCCTGGAGGAACGAGCACCCAGGGCCTGGCAAGGACAGGCTGAGCACGGGCTGGGACTGCCCGCCCAGCCGAGAGCTCGGGCGGCGGCCAAGGAGCCCCCACGGTGGGGGCTGAAGCAGCGGTGCGCTCCGTGGTCGCGAGCCCAGCAGCTGGACAGCCTGCTCCTGGCATCTCCACCTGTCTGGAGGAGGCCTGGACAAGCTCATCCTGCAGCTGACTGAGATAGGAAAAGGCGCTGGCGTTGGCAGCGGCTCGAGGCCCGAGAGACTGATGGCAGCCAGGCTGAACCACTTCCCCTGCGCTCCTTGCTGTGGGGACGGTCACATGATCAGGCCGCCCTGGGGCCACTGGGGGTGCTCCACGGACGAGCCCTGGCATGGAGACGGCTTAAACGGGGCTCGCTGACCTTCGGCGTGGCCTCTGCTCAGGAATGAGTGGCAGTAGTTGGCTGCCACCCTGACCGTTTGAGTGGAGCATTTCCTCTTCTTCCTGTGCTCTAACTTCTCGAGTACCTGGTTTATAGTCAAACACCTTGCAGCCTTGGTGCCGACTACGCCGCATGGAGGACTTCCTGTGGGGCCGGACGGCCTCTGCCTGCTCCATTCAGCAGCCGCCCACCACGCGGCCGACTTGCACTTAAAATGTGGCCGGTGAAATTACAGTTTCATTTTTTAAATGTGAATAGCCACACGTGGCTAGTGGCTACCGCGTTAGATGGTGGAGATTTAGAACATTAATATTGTAAGGGCGATTTCTAAAAAAAAATTCTCCTTGCTACGATGTCTTGTTGTTCGGAGAGTGTCGTTTTGTAGTTGGAGCCAGAGGCCCGAGCTGCCTGATTGCCTGGTGTAATGGTTAGGCTAATGTGACAACTCGGCCAGGTAATTGTGTCCAGATGTTTGTTCCAACACCACTGGGCTAATTGTAATACAAGAGCATTTATGGACTTCAATCACCAGTGAGTTTACTGCGTGGATGGCTGATTACATCTGCATCAATCAGGGAGATTACATCATCAATGGCTGGCGCTTTTATCCAATCAGTTGAATGGCTTAAAAGGGGAAGTGATTTCAACATTCAGAGAGAATTTCCCAG